>SMLS01064593.1:0-20258 GCA_004785975.1 Popillia japonica
TATGCCTTGGTTATGTTTTCAATCTTCTGTTCGAGTTTCTCGGCGATTATAGTACTAATGGAATTTAATAATTCCTCTGATTTTAAAACTGCTTCAACGGTTTTTAGCACCATGGCATCAGCACGTAAAACACGGTCTTCAGGCATTATAGTAGCGGTGTTTAAGTAACGAGAAGTACTACTGACACAATTAGATTCACGTTTTAAAAACTGCGGCGGCCTAAACACGTCTATATTGCACGGCAATACATCACAGCAGCATATGAAGTGAAGAACGAATTTGTCCAAAGCATTAGGACCATTCCATGATGGTCTGATAAGAAGAGTGGAAAAGGGTGAGCATGAAACTAGGTTTTCTATCTTTTTTTATTATATAATTCATTATTCATTTCTGGTTTGCAATAATAGTGAATATCTTTTATTATAACATCATGACACTTATGAATTCGTTATTTTTGAGAAAAAGTGTTTTCGTAAATTTTGACAAAATATTTTCGAAGAAACTTGTTATATGTATAGCTACTTCTTAGGAATGTTTTCTAAACATCAAATTTCTTAGTGCCAAATATGTAAAAATAATTACCCTGCTCGATTTAAGTTAATATGGTTATTAACTTAAAGATTTTTCTTTAAATAATATGATAGAAACTGTTATTTAAATATATTGCCATTCACTTTAATTTTTATTAAAAGCGTTTTTTAAATATTCCTTTAATATATTACAAAATATTGTCAGGTATCAGTGATCATTTTGGGAACGAACTTTACAAACTTATACGCAAAATCTTATAAGAAACTGTTTTATATATGTATGTATCTACTCTTTTGAGTGTAAGTTTGCGCTTCTTGTCAATTTTGTTGACATCGCGCTGATAATTAAAATAAAAAATATCTTAAATATTCCCATTTTCATATTTTGTAGTTGACCTACATACTTGTGATCAAAAGGTATTGTTATTTTAAACGTTTCCCACTACGGAATATCGTTTTATATAATACAATCAAGCAGGTCGCAGTTTTATTTATATAATACGTATATAAATGAGACGATATCTGTACGTAATAAACAATTGTATTCGTTAACATGTGTTACATTTTGGTTACATTCAACTTGACTGACTGAACTTGTACAATGGTATTGCCAACTTAAAAAAAACAAAATTAAATTAACAATGTATTATCTTAACAAAAGGAAGTACAATATATGTACCTACATATTTGATATAAGTACATATACATGTAGTTATTATTGAAGTCTCATGGTTCAATCCAACCACCAAAGTGTTTTTCTAATTCTTCGGCAACTCTAAAACACAATCTATCTTGATAAGGAGAAGCAACAACCTAAAATTAGTTTTATAAAGCTAGGTTTGTGTAAAAATAATTTTATTTTAAAGCACTTGTATTCCAATTGGTAAACCATTTCGATTAACGCCTAGAGGAACATGCGTTGATGGCAGACCCAAAGCATTGAAAATCATACAATACATTGCTCCAGTTGTTAGTAATAATGTTTTATCATGTTCAACTGCAGGAATTGGAAAAGTTGGATAAAGCAATATTCCGTTGTCTGCAAGTTTTTTCTGAAATTATATTACCAGTTTGATCATAACGAATCATTATTAGCTATTGTATGCAACTGACAATAAAATCATTCTTCAGGAATCTTGCTTGTTCACGATAGTCATTATATTTGCTTCTAGAAACAAATATGTTATGTCGTTGGAGCAAATAGAAGTACAAACCATGCAAAGAATAGTTTGAACATCCAAAGAAGGCTTTTAAAAGTTCTAAATATAAATTATTTGTTTCCTACAAAATTGATTTGAATTAATTCCTACACAAATATGTTTATTGATTAAATCCCATACTTGGTTGGTAACAGGATCCTTAAGAACGTTGGGAATAGATTCCATTTTATAGAATAAACTAGCACTCATTTCGCATGTTTCTCTCATATCGAATTTGTAATCTTCAATACAACAACCATTTTTCATTTTCAAGTGATCTAAACATTTGTTAATTATAGCTTTTATATCTTGATCTACATTAGTCAGTGCCAGTGATTTCTCAGCTTCGTACATCCAAAAAATTTTCAGTTTGTCTAAGTCTATCTAAAATCTATATGTAGACGTTAAAACGAATAACTTTCATTGTTTGTCTAACCGTTTGATCCAAATTTAATTCATTTGGATTTTCACACATAACTTTTGTCATTAATCGTAAATCTTCTGCATAACGAGTTAGTGGACCAATCACTAGAAAATCAGAAAACTGTTTATCGGGACAAGTAGGGTAGTGTCCCTCGATCGATATTACTTCTAAAATATACCAGTTATATTCACGTTATTCACATATATATCATACATTTTCTCACTTGCGGTTGGCTTATGACCAAAAATTCCATTAAACAATGCTGGAATTCGTATAGATCCAGCAACATCTGACCCTACACCGATTACTGAAGCTCCAGCTCCTAATAAGGCACCCTAGAATAGTTTCAATAATCAAAATATGTCAAGTTGGTACTTAAATATAATTACCTCGCCGCCAGAAGATCCCCCACTTGTATGACCGGTATTATATGGATTTAGCGTCCGCCCTGTTACTAAATTATTTGTTTCCCAAGCTAGACAAATTTCTGGGGTACTAGAAACTAATAATGGAATAGCTCCAGCTTCTCTAAGTTTTTGAATTGCTCTGCCACTTGTATTAGATTTTAAACCAATTCGTTTCTTGCTTCCAACACAGAAGCTGAGTCCTAAGATAAATGATATATACAATATACATATCTGCAGTTATAAGTGAATTTTATAGTTATCATTACCTTCTACCTGGCAACTTTCCTTTACTGTTAAAGGCACACCTAATAAAGGATATTTTGTTTTAATATAGTCTTCGTTAAATTCGTTGTTTGCGATTGTTTTATCCGCCGTTTCAGCATTCTTTAAAGCGTCTGAAAATCTTTCTTCTACGACTGCGTTAATAATTGGATTAACTTCTTTTATTCGCTCTATATAGGCTTTAACAACCTCTACACAAGTAATCTAAAATCGGTAAAACAAATTTACGAACATGGCATGGATACTGCGATTGTTACAGTACTTCTTTTTGGCGTATGTTTTTAGCTACAGTGGTAGCGCTACGTTTTAGAACATCATTTGTAATTTTGGGTATTGTTGTCCGCAATTTTTTGCTTCTATATCGAAAAAATGGCGTTAAACACCATGCTAGAAATAGTTGCAGACTAACCAGAATTCTAAACATATAATTCATTTTGATTTAAAGACGGGAAGAAGATGAACAGCATTCGTATCCTTCAGTATCTTCTAAAACAAAAAGTGTTTACACAAAATTGTTGTATTATTATTACGCTATTATTAGATATAGTATAAAGCTATAGTCAACCAACAAGTTTTGTTCCACTTCTGAGTTGCATATTATTGTCTGTACCTGTTGCTAGTTTCCCTAGCAAAAATCTACACGTAAATTGTTGAATCGAGTTTAACAAATGACTATAAAAAGATTAAAAAAAATAAAAACCTGTTTTTGATTACAATTTATTAACTAAAAATTTTAAGAAAACTATCTACATTTTATTTACTTCTTATAAAAGTGAACGGATATTTTAGAGGAGCTTATGATTATGATTCTTGTATATCAATTAAAACTGAACATGTTATTATTATTATTTTAGATATACAAGTCAAAAAGCCTGCAATGCCTTGAAGGCATAGAGCCGCGGAAAAGAGAGGAAGAAATTCTTCAAAGGTTGAGTAGTTGAGTAGTAGATAAATATATTCTAAAACCGTGTCAGGTCCAACAAAACCAAAAGTTGGGTATAAATTTTCAGCACAAATTCGACAATTAGCATGTAAATACCAATGAGGGCACTATCCTTGGACAATGCAAATACATACATAGCTATATTTCATCGAACCTTGAAGTGTACTCTTGTAATAACAGTTGATTATTTACTAAGTACTTATGTTGCATTTTCCATCTTGCAATTTAACAATTCTTTTTGGGATACAACTGTTGAAGAATGAACAAGCTGAGCATACTCTAAAGAAAGTAATTGCGTTTATTGAAACCCGGTGACCGTGCGAACTCATCCTCTAAACATTTTCACCCACCAATCCCATTAAATAGAATACTGATTTAAGTCATGCTTTTTGTTAAAATTACGTCTCTAATAAAATAAAGATGAGTAATTTTCACTCAAGTATTGATTTTCAAATTGCTCAACAGAAAAGTCCACGACAAAAACAAATCAAAAGTACAGTGCTAAATTAAGCAAAAAAAAAGTACAAGTCGTTACACAATATATTATAATAAATCAAAACCCAAAGTCCTTAATACTACACAACAGTGCAACAACACAAGAACGCGTGATAGTTAAATTATCTAATAAAAAAGGATCATCATACAATACATTAGTATTTCTTGCCATATGCGGTATTAAAAATATCAGCGACTTATTGATTGAGTATTTTCGTAAACATATTTATGTACATACGTTTGCAATATCTGCAAGGAGGATACCGACTTCATCAGCAAAACAAGTTCTTTTGATAATCAATGTTATGACGTAAAATAAGTTGACAGAATGTTATTCGCTTTCTGGGTGTGATTATAGCATAGCATCATAGATTACAGGTAGTGCTAGACTGCTCAGATAAATATCTAGTATTAATTTGTGGTTTATTCTGAATTATGTTTAGAATTAATTCTTTATCTGTTACAGTAAGTTTATTACGACGTTCTCGATAGTAAAAGTATGTGAAATGTTACTACTTAGAAATCTTTAACGTTTCTCTAAATTAACTGCCTGGCAATTTGTAAGCTAAATAAAAATTTACCAGTCGACTTCAAACCACCCTCATGGTGCCATTTTACAATTTGAATGTAGTTGCCCCGACAGAGCATTTACACTATTTTTAGATATTTATTATTACTATTATTCTATTTCCTCTAGTTAAATCTAGTTTATTCAGGTCAAAGAATAAAAGTTGGATCACTCCTGATATTGCTGAAGTAAAAAGCACTTTACTATTTTTAAAATCATATCATCAGTAGACAATATCCAATACAAAAATTTTTTACACCAGAAGCAACTTAAATGTAATGAACATTGTGTTAAATCTTCACAAAACAAATCCAAAGCTGTGTCGTCAATAATTAAAGAAAATACCGTGTTCAAAAATGTTAAAAGTTGTACTCTATCAAAACATGTTTCTAATAAATCCGAAATTTAATGATTACTTCTTATCACTGCCGCACGAACTAATTCAAAACTCAGGTATATAGCTCAATGTACTCCAATAGCTTGGAATAATATATGTAAAAGCATTAAGCTGCTACCAGTATTACCTTCGTTGTATCGCCCGTCACCGAAAATGATGTTAAAATCACTATCATTAGTATGAATTCGTCAAGCTCTACTGGATACGACCATATAGCATCTGTTATTCTTAAACAGACAATAGATTACATTACACCAATCTTAACTTACTTAATATATTGTTAGTTTGAGAAAGGCAACTTTCCTTCTAAACTGAAACTGGCTGTAGTGAAACCTCTCTTCAAAAAAAGGAGAAATAAACGACATATCTAACTATCGACCCATTAGTTTATTGTCCACTTTTTCCAAAATATACGAGTCACTTATGAACAAAAGGCCGATTAATTACTTACAAATCGAATAAATATACGGGTACAGCACAGTGATCACTGTGTGACTTCCTATTGACTTGTGTACAGCTTTTGATCTTGTTGATCACATCATTTTATTATATAACTTGGAACTCTACGGAATACATGACCTGGCATATAAATGGTTTGAATCCTATCTAACTCATCGTCAGCGAAGCGTACAAATTAATAATTCTCAATTTCTCCTCAAAGAAATTAATACCGGTGTGCCTCAAGGCTCAGTTTTAGGCCCTACCCTATGTTGAATTTATGTCAATGACCTTCCGTCAGTTGTATCAGAGGCAAATGAAATAGTAGACGATAGAAATATAATTTTAAATTTATCATCTTTATCAGAGATGTATAACAAAGCAGAAATACTTAGTACCTACTTAATAGCATCAGTGAATAGATTCTAGAAAATAGATTAGTTATTAATAATAATAAAACTAAACTTATATATATTAGTAATATTCGACAAAACATTACTACACGGTCTAGTGATAGTGTCTGTTTGGAACCTGTGTCATCAATAACCGTCTCGGGCGTTACTATAGATGACAATTTAAAATATTAATAACTTGTGTAAAACATTGTGCAAAGTTTGCTACTCTTAACGCAACTGAGAAAGACCTCAAATATTTTATCTTGCATGTGTTATGGTGTCATTCATTGGTGTACATCATCAGAAGCATATAGAATAATCCAAATTCAAAAGCATGCTATATGAATAATGTATAAAATGAGCTATAAAACATCATATAAAGATGCTTTTAAAAACAATGCTCTTTTAACTTTCTATGATATACAGTAGGTGGCCAATGAATTAGAAACTTTCGTCAGTACTTGACTTAACTTTGATGAACATTTAATAATACTAGATGGTATTTTACGTCACCGTATTGAAGATATTAGTACACTAGAGTGTATATGTATGTATACCTATATGCAGGATGGTGCGCATTATCACAAAGCAAAATCACTGAGTAACTTTTTCAGAGAACACAATATTTTTCTTCTTCTTTGGTGTGGGAATTCAGGAGATCTTAATCTGATCGAGAATTGCTGGGCATTGTTAAAAGCCAATGTCAAGCAATGAAACATCCCTAATTTAGCAATTCTCAAAGAAATAATTGCGGATGTATGGCTTAATGATCGGCAATTAAAGACACAATTAATAGTTGTATTAAAAGTATGTCTCGGCGAGTACTAGAGTCTAGAGTACTAGAAGGTATTAGAAGTCAAGGATGGAAACCCCAGATAAATTTAGTGTAATGTGGGAGCATAATAATAGTGTACATTATCTTAAAAAATCTTAAAAATAATAGAATTACTTTTTCTAACTTATTTCGATTAAATTATTAAGTCTTTCAAGAGTTTCTAATTCGTGGGCCACCTACTGTATACATTTATGAGGTTCTTTGCTTTGTATATAAGTATAAATAGGATTTTTTTACAATTAGTGTTCAGTATGACGCATGTGTATGTATATAATTTTTGTGAATAAATTAATTTATCTATATATTTGAGGTCGTTAATTATTTTACATCTAAAGAAACTTTGATTAGAATGTAATAAACCTTAAGACAATATTTTTTGTTAAGATTTCCTATGCATTTTCTTCAACGGTTACAAATTACGTGATTGTGCATGACATCAATAAACAGTGTAAACTTAAACAATAATGCATCACAAATTCCTACTTTACTGACATACCTTTCTTTACTTTTGTTTATAGTCAACGCTTTGACGCAATATTTGCTTTGGGGCAATGTCTATTTACGTCACGTCCAATGTATAATAATTAGTAATTTGGTATTCTTCAATGTACTTCATTTCATGATTTTCCGAACAGATTTTTTTTTTACTGTATTGTAACAGTTCTGTAGTGATTTAAATACAAGCTGACCTTATTGGTTTTTATAATACTCATTAAGCAATTTATTTGATGTCGTAATTTATATGCATATATGTATGTATTTCCTACAATTTTCTAAATGTAACAACTAAAATATTACTGAAAAAGACATTTCAGATCATGAAACAGCAACTTGTTATATATCAGAATGTACTATAGTAGGATGTAATATTATTACATCAGATTTAACTTATCCTTTTCGAAACCTTAAAAATAAGGGTTTCACTGTCAACATGTTTCAGTCGCATAATATTAGTATTATTTAGTAATTGATAATCTAGTAAATTTTAAATGAAATTCATGATAGGTGAATAAGCAGTAATATTAATAACTAAATGTCGTCTATAAATTGTTTATTACTTGCACAGGTACTTAAAACAATCTGCATGAAAAGTGAAATCTCTTTACGACAATACGTACTATATGAAAAGTAGTTATGCGTGTAAGAGCTAAAAGTTGTGTCCATAATGTAATACATATAACAAAATTAAACATTTCACTTTAAAAGAAAATGCATCTCAGAGAATAGAAATGTGTCCGCTTTCACTTGGAATATAGAGATACAATATTTTGTGACATCTATGTATAAGCTAGTATCCTTGTACTTAACAAAATACATATTTAATAGATTTCATAATTGAAAAAAAATAGATAATTTAGGTAGGTAAAGAAATACTATAGGTCGTATAAGTACTATAGATTTACGAAAGCATATTCTAATTACAAGCTCGATAATCAAACGCCAATGATCACTAATTTTTTTTCGATTAAAATGATTTGATGAAACAAGAAATCATCAGAGATAATAGTTTTATGTTTAGCTAAACTACTTCTTTTTATCTTAACTAGTTGATTTTGTAGTTGTTGTTTTATTTAAAAAATAACATTCTCTAAATTACTGATGTTTATGTTATTAATATTGATCTAAATGTTTTAAAATTTCCGATGAACTTGATTTAACTTATCTAATAATAGGAACTATTATGTGATATTACGCTTACATTGACCGTAAAAGTCATTTATTGATGACCTTTTTATTCTTAATTGATCCTATAGTACTCCAAATCTCTAATAGTCCAAAACAGATTACTATTATCTCCTGTGTTTACAAAATTACAAACTTGAAGGCGAATATTTATATTTTGAACAATTTACATAAATTGTATATCTTATTTTCCTGATATTTTTTCCACTTGTAGGTCAATTACGACACTCTAATTCGAATAAAGAACAAATTTATTCCAAAACCTTTACAATATTAGGTAATTTGGTTTTCGTTACAAATTCGCCAGTGGAATAAAATTGACATTTAATTCGTGTCAAATAATAACCTTGAACAGAATTGCTAAAGCTTGACAAAAAAAAACATTGATATAAGGATCATTATTCTTATAGTTGTAATTTTACATTTCAAAAATATCTTAAATTGTCCACTATTTTGTAAACATAATCCTGTATATCACTGAATGTCTTTGTCTGTAGATAATTTTGTTGATAGGCATGGCTAGTTATTTATTTATTATTTGACACGAATTAAATGCCAATTTTATTCCACTGACGAAGTTGTAACGAAAACCAAATTATATTGTCAAGGTTTTGGAATAAATTTGATCTTTATTCGAATTAGAGTGTTGTAATTGACCTACAAGTGGAAAAAATATCAGGAAAATAAGATAAGTAAAAATAGGTCATAAAAATATATATAATAACTTGTATACCGTGTTTGCCTTACCTTACTAATTTATTTTACAAAATATATTTTTAGTACGCACAAAATCAATAACTTATTTCAAATATGACGTTTCTATTTTAACTGTATGACCACTCGTATGATTTTCACGAACTGATGCTATACAAACAAACTTACAAATTACCTATTTTCAAGTTAAATATTACCGAGAGGTGGAATACGTAACGTAACATCACTGTCGGTCAGTGGCAGGATTTTTGAAACCGGATTTTTGTTTATGGAACTTTTACGGCGAACATAATCACAGTCAGATGCATATATAAAAGCGTAATAGCCCAGCAAATGAATTGATTCAGAATTTCTACTACTTTCATATAAGTACCTATGTACATATAGTACCTATATAATATTTAAGAGAACGTCTACACTGCTGACTTTATTGATGGATAGCGTTTCTATTGTTTCAAAGCGAGTTTCATACAAAAGCTATAAAGTTCTGTAGTTGCAATTGTACTTATACAGAGTGTTACATAATGTCTGGATTAGAAATTTTTAAAAGTCGTTAATATTGGTTTATGTTTTCTAGTGTTGCGCAAAGCGTTAATTACTAATTCCAATGCCGAGTTTGTGGCTAATTCTTTAAAATAGGGTTGGTTTAACTTTGAAAATAGATTTGTTTTCTTAATTGTTTTATTACTACTTATAGGCATTTCTTTCGTTAATTAACTTTATTTTTATTATTATTACTCTGAATTGTGTCGAGTTTCAAATAATTTTACCTTATCGCACATTTTCATGACGCCATGCCGATGATAAAGGTAAAACACATTCTTTTTATGTTTACAAATCTACATACGTATTATTGTGTATCCTCCATAAATATTACTAAACGTAATGCAAATATATTGCACATCTAAAATCTACAAAAGCAAGGCAGTATAATTGGTTGTATTCTATGCTATCAGTTGCGTACAAATGCATGCCCCCAGCCCCGATACTCCCGCATTCCGAAAATTTGGGTATGCTATAATTTTGTGGTTATTTTGTGCCGTTTTGTGCCGCAAAAACAAAATTTTGTGCTTTCATATTATAGCGAGTTATAGCGATTTGTAAATCCGAAATTTGCATGTCACCAGCCCCGCCATCGCCATTTCGACATTTCGAAATTTCGTGCACGCTATCTTTTTGTGATTATTTTGTGCCGTTTTGTGCTGCAAAAAGAAAATTTTGTGCTTTCATATTAACCGCGTGCGAAGCGTGTAACTTTTCAGTGACAATCCTAAGAGCTTTTATTTACATGAAAGACCCGCTTTAATATATGAGGAAGAATCCCCCTCTAAAAACTGTTGCACTTATTTGGAAACATCCTGTATACCAACCAATTGAAGAAATAAAATATTCTAGTACTTAAAATATTTATTTATATAAAGTGTTGTTGGGTTAGTTTTTTTTTTTTGGTAACCTTGATTGAAAACTGTTAGAATAAAAATTGCTTCAAATTGCTCCATTCCTACTTATTTGTACGTTCGAAAGGTGGTTGCCATCCTTTAAATCGTTTCTCCAGAATTTCTGCTACGACCAAACATAAATTATCTTGGTAGGGTGCAGAGATAATCTACAAATATAATAGCTGTGTGCAATTTTTTCCAAAAATTATTTATTCGAACTACTAATACTTACTTGAACACCTATAGGCATGCCCTTTTTATCAAATCCCATAGGTACCTGCGTACTTGGAAAACCCAATACGTTAAAAGTTCCTGTAAAGACACTAGCGTTAAGCATATGCCACCCAATCTCAATCGAATGAAATGCCGACGTGGGAAATGTTGGCATTATTAGTATGCCATTGTCTTGTAGGCAATTCTGCAAAAGTAAAATATTGTTTTGCAAATACGGATGCATAAATTATTAAGTATGAAATTACAATCATTTTATTACGTAATTGTTCCATTTTCGAGTGGTGTTTAACTGTATGACTCTTTGGTATTAAACCATTACCTCTGATTATGAAAACGTCTGCGAATACATTTGTTGGGGTAATATCCGGTTTAGAAAATACACTCTTAATTAATTGTCCTATCATAGTATATTTTACCTAAAAATTACTGTTCAATAATACATATATATATATTATCTTAATACCATAGCTTACGTCTGGATTATTAGGGTCTTGAAGTGGTCTTATGATGTCATCAACAGCCAATAATTGAGAAATAACTGAATCTCCTACAGTATCAAATTTATCAATTCTTTTGTTAGAAATACGCATTTCATGTGTCTCATGTAGGTAGTTAACAACTTTTCTCACAGCTTCTTTGATTTCTGATTGAACCGAATTTGATCCAAGATAGAATCCTATATCTTCTGTAAAGAATATATTGACATTTTTCAAATTTACCTGAAAATAAAATTATCACTAAATGTGTAAACCTTAATTCTGAACATTTATAAGTATACATTTCATATTCTTACTTCTGCATCAAAGTTTACTTTATTGGAAACAGATAAGACTTTCATCATAAGCTTTAAATCTTCAGCGTATCTTGCTAATGGGCCTATCGTAATATAGTTTTCAAATTTAGGATCAGGACATGTTGGCCAGTGTCCATCACAAGAGACTAATCCTAAAGAATTACAAAGTACAGAAATTAGAATTACTTCCCGTAAATGAGAAATGGACTAACTAGCTGTTGGTTTGTGTCCAAAAATGCAGTTGAACATTGCTGGTATCCTGACTGATCCACCCAAATCGGAACCTATACCTATTAGGGATGATCCGGAGCCTATGAGGGCACCCTGTTTGATGTAAAACTAACTTCATGTTAAAAACAGCATTCATTCTGACATTCATACCTCACCACCAGACGAACCTCCTGATGTACGATTGGTGTTGTAAGGATTACGAGTTGTTCCATTAACCAATGTGTTGCAACAAACAGACAAACACAGTTCAGAAGTTGTAGATACTAGAAGAGGAATTGCTCCAGCGCTCCTTAATTTAGATACTGCTGCGCCATCTTCTCTAGCTTTTGTTCCTTTCATAAATGTGGAGCCCACAGACAAACTTAAATCTAGTTAAAAGGATTGATAAAGATAAAATAACTAATTATATAAGAATTAAGTACCTTTAACTGCACAGCTTTCTTTTATAGTCACGGGTACTCCAAGTAATGGTTTCTCTATCGCAATCTTTTCAATGTTTGTATTTGGCTGGTTCAATAGGATATCTACTTGTTTAGCTTCTTCTATTGCCTCTAGATATCTATCTTCAACAACTGCGTTCAAGAATTTATTTACTGATTTTATTCGGCCGATGTAAGTCTTAATTACAATCTCTGATTTGATCTACGTTAATAAACAAGAAAACAATAGAACTCTGTACATTTTCATTGATGTGATTAAAGAAACCCTATAAGATGCATTAGTATGCGTGATGTGGACATAATTATCATTAGTGAGCAAGATGTAAAGATTTGGAAATGTAAAAATTTGAAAAGTTTTATCATGAATACTAACAACTGAAGGTGATGTATATAAATGAGAAATAAAAACCTAGGTATATGTGAGAACACTAAGTCCGAGGGATACATTTACTTGAAATTTAAAAGATGGTGCCTATATGGTTGCTACTTATTTCCAAACAGGATCTCTTGTTGGAATTTTTGTTAGTAGTACGCATAACATTTGAATTATGTTAGTTTATTCTTTAGCCATGTAATTGTTACATTGTACTGTTTGGCAATAAATAAATAAATAAATAAACAGTGAGTCTGGGGAATTTGACATCGCTCTGTGGCGGTGGAAATTTTATGGACTGGTCTTCGGAAATTGCTTTCAACGTCATTGATACTGGAGATACTCTAACATGTGAAAGAGAAGCAGGTCGTTTATAAATATCTCTTTGATAATGCAAGACAATCAGATCAGAAATCTACGACTGAAAAGTAATAACAAGCGATTTCGAAATAGGAAAGTGTTATGCTTTACTTATGGAATGCATACGTAGAAATTAAGAGATGCAAGCTTATATTAAGTCTGCAAAAGATGGACTAGGTAAGAGAAATGTCGACAGTGGAAACCAACCAACTTCCTCATCCGTAGAAGAGGTATACGACCAAAAAAGGTCAAGTGTTTGTTAATGAAGCTCAAGAAATAGTCATGGGTTTTAAATTGCCTTGACACATAGCTCGATCCGAAAAGAAACAACATTAATAGGTACTTACTTATAAAAAAGGTCTTAATTACAAAAAAACGGTGCTATTCGGAGTCAATCAATTTCCAGTTCTGTACATAAATCTAGACTAAGTAACTATACCTGACACTATGTAAAGAGTATATAAAGAGGCATTCTAAGAAAACGTCAAAGAAGATCTCATCGGCGTAATAAGTGGATATAAAACGTGCTTGTTAACGCGGCACAAAGTAATAACTAAACATGAACAAAAGTAATAGCTGATATACCACCATTTTTTTTCCTGGCCAAGGAGTATATGAGATTGTTTTTCTTTAAGAGTAGGAAACTCACTGGATTCAAAGTTAGTTGAAGGTAGCGGTACCTAACAATACAGAGGTGATAAAGACACTGGGACCTGAAATAATATTGTTAAGAAGAATGCAATGCGTTTTGGCAACGTGCCATTGGCATTTCTTTTGAAAAGGCTTCTCTCGTATATGTACATATATTCCGAACATCTAACAACGACTGAAACCAACAGTCGAAGGACAATACTTAGCTCAAATGGTACAACGACGTTTTATATACCTATACGAAATTAATGTAACCAAATGCTTTGGTGTAAATACCCTAACTCACCTTAAGGAGAAAGTAGTAACCAATGTTATGTAAAATATTTGTAATGAAAAGATACAATACACAGTTACATATACGAGAGCCTGGGGAGCTGCAAATACATATTAGAGCAAACATATTTAGCATTTAAAGTATTTAACACACCAAACAATCAATGCGCCACAATTAGCATTTTAGAAAAGTTTCATTTTGTCGGAAAAGATTTATTATATTAATTTAATTCAAAATATGAATGCCTTAAAAAAGCGCTAAATAATTAGGAGTGCTTGATAATTTATTACCTGTTTTTCACGTATCAATTTTGCTAGTTTTGTTGCACTGTAAAACAGAAGTGGATCTTCGGCAGCTGGTATTGGTACTCTTGTGTTAAATATACCGAAGTATATTTTTCTGAATGGAAATGTTGTCCATTTAAAACATGTTACCAGAAACCTTAGAAATAAATATCCTAATTCCATTCTGAATCTTTTAAGAATGCTTTGAAATGTAGGGATCTGGAAATTTGAACATATTTATTAATATCAATTATTTGAAATCAACGGTATCTAATTTATTTTTTGAAGTATCAAAAAATTCATATAAAAATAGCTCTAGCATTGTATGATAATTTCTGAAGTACGTGAACGTAATGTATCTGAGTGTCATTTTTTAAATTGTCGATACATGACTGTCAATAATTATTGCATGTTTTTAACAATATTGTTTATATTTGTAATTAAACTTGTAGTTGAACTCTTACCTGCTTATGCAAAAATGTCTAACTAACTCAAACATCAATTCTACACACATACATACATATGTATGTATGTAAGGATGTAGGCATGCGTGCTCGTACAGTACTGAAGCTTGAATAGAAATAAGAATGGATTGTTAATATAGGAATAAAACTGATAATACTTATCAATTATAAGACCGCTTTATCGATTAATTTTATGCGTTGGAAAATATAACCTCAACAATGATATATAAGAATATAAAGAACTTTTAATGTTAAGAATTTTCTTTACAGACGTTTAGACTTTCTTTTATATTGGGTAATGATTACATTGACGTTATTCATTTATAATTAGTTTTAGGCCGTAATTTAGTTCTATTTGAATACCTGGAATTCGAGTTAGGGTTGCAATAGGAAAGTCACTTATTCCAGCTATTGTTAATTTTGACCATATAAAGTTAAAAACAGCCAGTTTTATTTAAAAATATGTACACTAGTCACATTCTTCTTGATTATTATCCAAGACATAATGTTCTTAACCACTCTGGAATATGGCGTAAAGTGTTCATAATCTTGATAATACAACCCCGCTTTTTATTGAATAAGGTAAATTTCTTCGTTTAGAGAGAAGTGGTCTGATATCGATAAGCTCTTGAAATATTTTAATTTCTTTGTAAGCAGAAGTAATCTATACACCCCAAATATTTCATCAAAGATGCTAGCTTAGGTGTAGAATATCTATCCTATTTATCTTTTTTAGAAAATCTTGCAAATAACATTAAATTTTGACCTTGTCCCGAACCTCAATTTCAGATTAAAACAACACAGTTCGGGTGTGATACATCACCTTTACGTATCTCACACATATTTAGCAGAATAGGTTAAATACGACTCAGAGGGTTAAACAGACATACAATTGTAAACATTTTAATAATTTATTTATGTTTTACACGTTATTAGTATGTACATACCTACTAGCGGCATTTTATTTGCAATTTAATGAGAGCATGATGATTATAGCAAACGAGCTTTATTTCAAATTGAGTGTATTTTAGTATGATTCCTATATGACTATCTCGTTCAAACCTAACATTTTACCAGTTTTTACACACAGCTCCACTTTTCTTGGGTAATTTTTTTAATAGTACCACTGCTTAGTACATACCTATGCGTTGCTAAAGTAAAGTAAAGCAAAAGTGAAGCACGTGAATAAAACTTCAAACAAGAATCATAAATTTTGTAATTATTTGTCAAAAACTTTTGAAGACAATTGAACAAAGTTCTGTCAAAATAAATAATCAATGGAATTTGTGCAGCATTCAAATCATAGATGTTAGAAGAGGCTGTTAATATTCTATCATTTGCATATTTTAGCGTCTCTGTTCAATATGTAGTGATAAAATTTGCTACAGATAGGTTTTTCTGCGATGATTTGATTGATTCACTGGTTAATGAGAATGTTCATCATCCCGCGGTGATTTATGAAGTGAGATAGTATGTATGTCAAAACTAATGTGTCCTTCAACATTTCTCATGTACAGCAGCATAATTGCAAGAGAACATACTTTGTGTCGTAAAGATTGATTGAAATCAAGTGATCACAGCAATCAATCACAGCCCGGATGATTCGCTTGGATATTAAAACTAACACAAGCACTTGTTGTATATGATTTTTGCCAGGAATCCATACCAGGAATCTCGGAAGTATGACATGCAATAGATGAATGTAACTTGAACGAAATTATTTCTAAAAGGAGTTGCTGACTCAATTATACCTAATATATAAAAGCAGCTTTGTCATGGGCAATTTAATACGAACAAGTTAAGATGCTTAAGTGGACCGATTGCCATTATATCTTGCTACGGATTGTGCAATACGAAAGCTAATTTATAGTATAACTTCCATGCCTAAATATAAAACCAATTTAAAGAATTCCTTTGGAAACTCTCACCCGGCGACAAAATAATGAATTTTGTAAAAATATTTAGGATGATCTTGTGTGATTGCAAGTTTTGATACGTTAAACACCTCCTTCCAATCAATCAATATACTTTTATAAAAGGGCGTTCGTCAATGACAAACTTATGTAACTTCGCGCAATTTGTCTTCGAAGCAATAAATGAATTTGGTCTGTATTCTAATTATACATATGTATAATGTCATCAAATATAATTTCCTCATCACGTCTAGTGGTGTGGCAGAGGGTTCGAATCTTGGGTTCTTGACATCTGCAATGCGTGTTTGCCTATAATTCTTTGTTGTTTTGCAGGAGGATATTGACAATTTGCTTTCATAGCGTCAATCAAATAAATTAATTTTAAACTTTAGTAATTGCAAGATTATATTTTTAATTAATTTTTTTAATTCGTAATTTTAAAGTGGATATTTATTGGATGTATGCACCGAAATAAGAGATATAGGTAGGTGTAACGTTTGATGCTAAATTAACTTTCAACCCTTATATTTGTAAAACTATTTTTATGAAACATAAATTTTTATTATACATTTTTATTTATTATTGTTGTTTTTTTACCACTAATAAATTAATAACAATATAGGTAGCTCCGCTTTTACTCAACGACTACACAAAACCACTTTAACCAGGTTGCAAGGTCCATTATTATTTACGTTTTAGCTGTCATACAATGCAAATGAAGGTTATGATTTGATCGCTTGAAATGTCAAATAATCTACCGGAAATAGCAAAGTACTGCTTATTGGACGATTTGGCAACTGTGTATAGAATTCCCGTAAGACCTATACTTACTGCATACGGTGGTTGAGATGATCTATAGCAACAAACAGCTAAGAGTATAGTCATTGTAAAGCCGAAGCATTGTTTAGATAAGATTAAGTTTGCACATTATACGTTCGATTATTTTTGGCGTCATTAGATTTCCATTGGTCATTTCAACGATTATGATTTTTTAGAATCATTTTTGATCGCGTTATCACTTTATACAGGCTGATTCATTTTCGATCCTCACCATTGCGATCTCGCTTATTATTGAAGATAGACGGTAGGTTTAAATTTGGCAAAGTTGCTAAATTTTGTGGTTATTATGATTTCGAAAAGAAAGTAGACTTAGAACAAATGACGTTCGAGGTTAAAAAAAACGGAAAATCTCATTTTCTTATTTTGCTTGTAGCACTTTGGTCTTGCAGTGAAAACTGAAGACACATTCTCAAGGCCACTTTTGTTCCTCTGTCTAATTGTGTACGTGGAACTGTCAATCACTTAAAATTGAGTATCGCGCATATGAAAATCGATGTTACATAAGGTACCCATGAAAATACGAGCTGTTAATTATCCTTGCGTTAGTAATGCAAAAATGGCGTACACCAGCGAAGAGAAACGAGATATGTATCGTGGAGAACTGCGTCGAAATAAGCTGAAACTGTACAAAGCCCATGTTAGTTATAGTTTACTACCTAGTGATAATTTAAGAAATATGGAATATTGTAATTGGTTACTGGGAAAATTAGAAGACGAAAATTTTTGAATACAATTATCTGGTCAGATGAATCGAAATACTAACAGGCTGGCTAGTGACGCAGTCCCTAATGCGTTCGCTTCCTATATTATGCTCTTTCTGAATTTGGTTTTCTGTAGTTTCCTAGATTCCATGGCAAATGCAACATCTTAAGTCGATCTACAGCCGCAGGCATAATAATAACTCATGGCCAGCCGATGACCCCTGTAATTGGTGCAAGCTGTTGGGGATGTAAAAGCATGAATAATTGTTATTATTCTCATGGTGGAATGTTTAATCGAAATACATCAGGGTAAAATTGTTGCTATTGTTGTATTTTAGTTCGACGAATAAAAAATACATAACATATCTTGTTTCTCTTTGCCTCTCTTCTCACGCTATTTTTCCGTTACTAATGCAACGGTAATTAACAGTCCAAAATTCCATGGCTACCTTATTTAACATCGATTTTCATTTTCGCAATACTCAATTTTAAGTAATTGACAATTTCATAGCTTGCTACCTAATTTAATCTCAAATCAAATTCTTCGTCAATTAACACGCAATATCAATTTTTTTTCAACATATGACACATGGTTGAAATCAGAAAAAGAAAATCTTTCTAGCTGTGTCAAAATCCTATTAGGCGCCCATAAGAAATAACAAAGTTGATGATGATCCAGAGAAAACGAAACGTCGTATAAAAATTTTAAGTACGCCGTTAGATAGAGGAGCAAAGGTGCTTAGTTTTTCTCTGCAAGACCAAATTAAAGTGCTACAAGCAAAATAAAAAAATGTGAATTTCCGTTTTTTTCAAAAATCTCGAACGCCATTTGTTCTAAGTCTACTTTCTTTTCGGAATCATAATAAATAGAAAATTTTGCAACTTTGCTGAATTTAAACCTACCATCTATCTTCAATAATAAGCGAGATCGCAATGGTGAGGATCAAAAATGAATCAGCTTGTATAAACAAATATCTTACCTAATAATTAGTGTATCTTTCTGTAGCATTCCCTTTCCCAGAATAGTTTAAATGATGACACACAAATAATGTTGTAACAATTGGTAATTAATATTTACATTTTTCCCTTCCACTAATTTCTGTAAAAAAGCTCTTACTTTCTTCTGCGTAGAATCAGTTCATAGAAAATACAATAAATAATTAAATAATTTTATCTAATTTCACTATTCACATTTGACAATGATACAAATTCAAACTGGAACTGTTGAAATTGTACTTACACTTTATTTAGCAAGACTCCTAGCACAAACCAAATCGCTAACAAGTATCTAATCTCGTTGTATATAAAATATATAAATTTGTTTCAAGGCCCACGTGCCGCGTTTTATTATTTAATGTTTTCAAAACAGGTTTCATAAAAATTGTCTGTCTTTTACTTTTTTCCTTTTACACGGATAGCATCCATAACACAGTGATCTATTTTAATTAGATATATAGGTATTTTATTAGTCATCAGCGTGTTGTACTGTAAATTTCATAATCGCAAGACATTCACTAATAAGTAATTTTACGCATACGGAAAATGTAAAATTTTAGAGATTTCACAAAAAATCTAGATTACAACTTACACTTGCACTTAGGTATATCAATGTTTGCAAAAAATGCTATAACGTTGTGTACAGTGTGAGTTAATGCAAATACAAAAACATTATTTAACTGTCATTGCGATTCGGCGCTATCTACTATTTCTTTTCCGTCAGCTGCAGCCTAATGACAGTGATTATTGATTTCCACAAAACTAATTATTATAAAATAACATTCATAATATCTATCCCCTTCGTGGAAATTCTATCAAGTAGAAAATTTGAGAAGGTTAAGCAGTATACTACTTACAACATTTGGTGGAATGGATCATTAATATAAGACGTTTTGGAAGCGAGTGGAAGCTAAATATGTATAAACTTAGGTATACATATTTAGCTCATTAACAT
>SMLS01064598.1:0-12618 GCA_004785975.1 Popillia japonica
TTAGAATTTAAATGATCGCATGGTATTTTCTATTTTAGTACAGGGTTTTTTCCGATAACAAAACTCGAAGTCCTGAACAGATTTATACCTAAAACAATTTTAATTTGCTCGGGTACAACGAACCGGGCTATAGCGCCCAACGGCCACTTGGATATAACTGACGATTTTCCCATTACTTTTATATCTATAGTCTATTTACGATAACAAATGAGGCACGTCATTAATACACGTCATAGTAGCGGTTCGCATTATTGCCAAATCTTTTCTCTAATAGGATATGTCTTAAGTTATGACAGCTCATTGACATGCAATTCGCGTTAACATTTAAGTTCATATTCATGAGATGGCAACATCGTACAGGATAGGCACCTTTACATAGAAAATATTCCCATATCTTCCACTGTGAGAGCAGTTATTTTTGCGGATTTCGTTTTGTATAGGTAGCTATTCCTGATGTTACTGGTTGTGACGTGCCTCGTTTGTTATCGCAAACAGACTATAGCAAGCCTATGGCACGTATGTATTCGTTTCCAACCGTTTGCATAGGTTAGTGTGACTCTTGCTTACGTTGGAAGCACATCAAGTTTTAAACCAAATCTACGATGACCGGACGCGATCTAGAAGTTAGAGGCGCTGTAAATGCTGCAATTTGCAGAGAATATAAACTACCAAAGTTGACTGCCTCAACAATATGGTCTACATAATAGAGAAAGATATCTAACCGTTCAAGATGTAAATTTGACAAAAAAATTTAGAACCTGTTCCGAACCAGAGATACAACAATCTCTTTCAATGTGCTAAAGCTTCAAAGTTTGAGAAGATCCATAAAAATCAAACACCTAAATTTAGAACCTCGTCCAAACCAGAGGTACAACAATCTCTTTCAAGGTTGTAAAGCTTCAGAGTTTGAGTAGGTCCATAAAAATCAGACACCTAACGAACAGGAACTAGAATCTTCAACAAGGGAAACTGAATGTTCGAGAGAATGGATTGACCGGTTCAAACAAACATTTGGACATCCAGTATAAAAAATCCATGGCGAATCTGGCAGTGTAAATCTGGAAATCACAATCTCAAGCAAAAATATGATAAACGTAATATTTTTAATGACAATGAAATCGAACTCTTTTTTTTAAGATTAAACTTTATCACTTAGAGTGGAAACGTGCTCAGGAGGAAAAATGGCTAAAGACAGTATTACTGTGTTTGTCCGTGCGAACAGAAGAGAAAACTCGTTGTTATTGGCAAGGCGGCTTCACCGAGATGTTCTCTTTCCCATAAACGGGGATGGATTGCCTCCGAAATTTTTGCAAAACTTTGAAGGGATTGGGATAAAGAACTCGTCAAGGGTAAGAGTAAAGATTTTATTGTTAATCGTTGTCGTTAGTCTCAGTTGCATTGAGTTAATTTTTTACCACACACTGTTACTAAATGTAACAGCCGTCCTTGAGCCCATGGACCCAGGGGTTATACAACGTTTAAAAGCTCATTATAGACAGCAACTACTTTTAAAATTAATTGCTGCTTTAGAGGGCGACTTGCAACTAAAAGTTACCATGCAGTTATAATGTTAATGACGGCTTGGAACCTCGTAGCGAGCAAATTGTTTCCGTCATTCTGACCTACCAAACAATAAAGAAATAAATGATGCGATTATTCATATGCCATATATTCTATGGCAGCAGCAGCGAAATAACTTTTGTTGATGACGAATCTGATAAGGACCAAGGTGGATTTAGAAGATGAAAATAACCTGCCAACAGTCTTCGAAGCCTTGAATTCACTTGAAACTTTAACTAAATTCGTTTTTACATCACAAATACACAACAGACCTACACCTCTGCTATAACAATCACTCGCATGTAACGAACTATTTTCGATACTTCTCCATAGTTCGCTATATCCGCGAATTATATTTTTTTATTTTGAAGTCTGCCTAAATAATTCATTGAATCCAGCTTTTATCAAAGACTACACTTGAATATGTAGCTTTGACAGAATAAACCAGCTGCTCACTATGCCATTCTTAAAACGGCGACCTTTCGTTTGGAACTAATCCATACGAAAATCCGGATAATACTAAATTATAGAATTTCTGAAATTGCAGCCAAAGTACCGGCGAATTCGTAAAGTTACAACGATAAGATTTTAACGATCCCGGCTCCATATAGAGATTCAATACGATAAATGAGCTACTTACGGTAAAGGATCAAAAAGAAATGAGGGTAGGACCTGCAAACCAGTAGGGACATCGATTCCGATTCCAGGCTTCTCTATCGGCTCGCTTTAAATCTGTCGAGTTGTTCCCAGTGCGACGGTTATTATTCGTAAAATGAGAACGGAAAAGGCTACTGAAATATTTCCTACGGAAAGGTGCATTGCAGTAGCATTAGTTACATAGAGCTCTTGAATTTCGTGACGAATAGTGGTTGATTTAATTCTACCGAGTCTAGTAGCATTTCTAATTTCTTAAATTAGAAATTTCGCTAACAAGCCGCTTCCTTTTTATTAATTCCACCCTCATAGTCCCAGTATAGGATGTGATTAATCTATTTCTTCGCTACCGTAGGGGCTTGGGTGGGCGCGCGTAGCAAAAAGCAAAAGATTGTTAGGAACAGGATACCGTCCCATCTCCCTCCGATCCCCGTCGAACACCCGACCATTTAATCAACGGCTATTAGATGGAACTCCCACCGCCATTAGGTCGATAAAAATTCTCTCATATATTAAACGAGATACCATCAAGGATAACGCTTTCGTGTTCTCGGCGTCAATAATCTCGAAATTAATGCCTATAATCTGAGGGGGTAAAAAAAAACGCCAAGAATTCCCGCTTTAGTATTACGTTCCTGTGACCCCAACACGAAGTGAGATTGAATATTCGCATGCACGTTCCGAATGAAAGGAGAACCACATAAAAGATATGAATCCTTGCGTGTTAGCCTTGTCGAAAGGTGTAGCGAATAAATATTCCTGCGAAAAATTTGTAGTTTGTAATATGTATATATGTAGTTAGAAGTATGCGTGATTATGCAACGGGTAGCTATTTTTAAGAACTGCCGAGGAGTACGAGGGACAAGATACAATTATTGAGAATAGAAGAATTTTTAGTTTAAGTATCCTTCCATAGTTTAAAAGCGTTCCACCAGTTGCCTTTAGGGATAACTACTCTCAAAAAAACAAAAAAAAACGGCGATGTCAATCTCTTCTTCTGACTGGAACCTTTTCCCCTCTGAAATGTTTCTTGAGCTCAAAAAATCGCCAGAAGTCACACATCACCAAATTCAGTGACTAAGGAGGATGTCCTATAATTTTGATGAACTGTCTTCTGATCTTCTAATTTAATTGTGGCCATACTTCACTGCTTGTTGTTTTCTCGCAGAATCGGCTTTCTTGGCGAGTAGGAACATCAAAAACGGCATGTAGGTTTCATTGCCAGTTATAATTTTAGAAATAATTTGTTGGCCTCCAGCATATAACATATCTAAAGTTTGTTGGCAAATCCTAATAGTTTCTGCTCTTTGTAAATATGTATGAGGATGTAGAGTTGCAACCTTTTCAAAAGTAAATGATCGTGCAATATTGCTCCCACGCCATAGCACCGGACAGAAGAACCCTAGGAAGGGCTTCCCGGTCAGAGAACCGCTTATAGAACACCTTGGGGAATTGGACCCGGATAGGCCTCCGCCTCGCGTCAACATCAGAAGGATTCTCGAAGACGCCTGATTATCTGTGGCTGGACGAGCTCACACCATGAGAGGACCACATGAACAACTATATTCCAAGCGGCCAGAACCGCTAAAACTTTGAGGGAAAAAAGGTTCAAGAACCAAATGGCCCAGCCTTGGGAAAATCGAAGACCTGAAGAGGATCTAATCTTCAGCTTGGACTCTACCATTGCATGGGTAATGCGGTTATCCTCTTCCATCATCTGCTTCACGTAGAAATGCTTTCGAGGTTAACAGCAGTTATAGGAGGGCCAGCTCCTTTTCTGTGTACCTCCGACTTGCAACTTCCTCGCACTCATACGCTCTTAGGCTTTTCTTGAATTTATGGTAAATCATTATCCGAAAGCTTCCAAGCTTCGAATTCCATTTTTTCCGATAACAGAAGCTATCCTACGGACTATTTCTCAGAAAGTATTGCGCAAACTAAGCAGCAATTGGCAGATGAAATAATGCTCTATTTAGCAAACAACAATTTGTTTTGCAGGAGTAATTACAGTTTTTCAATTCTTAATAACTGTAGCTTATCTCTCGTATTAACAACTTCTTGGAAAATATGCTGTCACAATGCCAATACGGTGAATAGTCTAATCGTTTTTTCTACGATATTCGATAATTAGGTGAAGTGTAACATATAATTGCGCATGTGATATCAAGGACTGTGGGCTTGTTTAATACAGGTAAATTTCGGTAACTCCAAACATCAGAACTTTTAAATTAATTCGGGAAACGTCTTTCCACTCGGGTATCAGCGGAATTTTCGTTCAACCGCAATTTTTCTTTGGCGTTTTTAAATCCTAATTTAGTCGGTAGTCAAAACATAGAGAGTGCCTTATTTATTTTTCTAGTCCTTAGAAGACCTTTCCGGTCGAATACATGTCTTTTGTTTAAATCATGCGTATACTCCTCCTTTCTTTTAATGTCACCAATCGGTTGGAAATTCTTGAAGCTCGCGGGTAGATTATTTGGTAATTTCGATAACGCCATTATCCGACTCCTTAATATGAGCTTGTTATATGCGACTCGATAAGTATGTAGTTCCCCTATTCACTTTTCTCAATTTTGACAGTCATGCACGTGTAATTGCACAAATGCTTCAGTCAAATAATCTCTCGTGCACATCTGTGATAAGAAAAAGTTTTTTCAAACATCTGTATGCCCAAACCTGTGTATATATGTAATACAAATACCAATTAATGTGGGTACTTATAAGCAGACGTGTGACTTCAGACTGTAGTACCTTGTAATAAAATAAATACCAATAACAAAACCAGCTCAGAGAATATGTTATTCGTTATACATAAATCTCACTAAATGGGCGTCCCACAAGAATGACTGACCCACTATCACATCCACATGGTGTTATTGTGCAACCTACGGCAAATCTTATTGCTTGGTAGATATGCTAGTTCATGGTCTTGAACCTCAAAATGGAGGGCAATTGCTGAAATATTAAAGTTTCCAAAAATGTGGGGCAAGATAACAATAGCCCAAGTACAAAAATCCGCAGATGGTAGGAAAGCATTGAGTTGGTACTATTACGTCAATATTCAACCAGAAGCCAGGGAACATAAAGTAGCATAAAAACTGTGTGGTGATTGGATCGCTACCCTCAAGAAAGGACTAATGGAAGGAAAGGTCATTACTGAATCATCTCGAATGTTTTGGGAGCTATCTCTTTATCCAAATTGGACATCATTATTTATATGCCAGCAGTATGGTCTAGCAAACTAGTTCTGATTTACTATAAATAGCTCGACTGCGACTGACCTCTGCAGAGCTTCTAATCAGCCACTTCTATTCACTAGCCCACCATTATGACTCAAATCGCCAAGAAAAGATAGATCTCCAATAAATGTCAATTAATGACTTGGTATCAACCAACAGTTGTAGCTATAATCTCGTTAATAGCCTTCCTATGTCTCATATCGATCAAAGTGGATTCATTTGCAGAATTTGCATACAAAATTCTAGATTACTACCTACAATAACAATTACACGTATGATCAACAAAATTTCTGGAACAGAATCTATATAATGGAAATGAAGACAACTGAAGGTTACATATAATACAATAACAAAAAGACCAAGATAACAATAATATTTGTTCTGACGTCTTTTAGATTCAATTGATCAAGAAAGGATGATGTGAATTACCTTGCTGAATTTTCAGTTAAGAAGAGGTGAAAATCATATTGTACACTGCAAGAATACATATTATACAGGGTGTTAATAAAAAAATGTTACACACTTTTGGATAGTAGAGATAAAAAGAAGAAAAAAATTCTAATACACTTATGTCTAATACTCATTGGTTTTCGAGATATGGAATTTTTAAATTTTTATTTACACCTGTTATGAATGCGATATCACGTTTTCTGTGATAAACGAACAATCGAAGAATACATGTCAATCAACATTTTGTAACAAGTGTAACGGTGAAATTACTTATTGCTATTTAAGTTAGTCTTATTTTTGCAATGGTTCAATTTATACAGGGTGAAAATACAAAGCATGCTTTTAAGGGATGATAGCTACAGCGAGTTAGAACCAAAAACATATAATACACCTTGGGTCTATCTGTAAGCGTAAACGAGAAAAAAAATTATTTCTCATGTCACAAACTTCGATGCATACTGTACACCGACAGCTGATCCGTGCAAGATTTACCCGACGATTACAGGCGTGTGTTGCAACACATCGAGCCTTTCCTGTAATACATTTTCTCCTGTCTATCAAAAAAGTCCTTTTTAGTACCACCAATTTATCACAAATAAAAGAAAAGAACTCAATTTTGTAGTAGCCTTTACGAAAGAGCTTAAAGCGCCATAACATAATTGCAGTAATTACATTTTTTTCATTCAATGCGACTTTCCCTCAACTTAAATTTTCATTTACCGATCGGAGGCTGCTATTAAATACGCCCTTTTCACTTTAACTTCAACATAACATCGATTTTATTGTCATAACATTATTAAAAAAAACGCAAAGGTACCTTTATTTTAAAACGTATAGCCATTGATTTCGTACGATACAAGTTCAAGGTCGTATAAACAGATGATGCTTGGCTTACATCTGCCATTCTATTGAATACGAGTACAGTGCGATGGAAGAGAAATGACACCACGCTTCAATTCCAAAGTATGAAATAATTCGTTTTCATCGTTGTTCTCAGTTATTTTCAACCCTAAATTTTTGATATGGTTTTTTGGTTATTTAAGAAGCAATATGGATTAGTTTTCTTGTACAGTTTGACCAAATAAGGTTTTTTAGAAATATTTTTTTTTCTCGTTTACGCTTACAGATAGACCCAAGGTGTATTATATGTTTTTGTTTCTAAATCGTTGTAGCTATCATCCCTTAAGAGCATGCTTTGTATATCGCGGACCCCCTGTATATGCGCATTTAAGTTATGGCGAGGCTCATCGAAATTGCTAGACGCTAGACGGATTTATCAGCAAAGATGTCCTTTGAGGCATATTCCATCTCATCCAACTTTTCAAGAAGTCGACCGTAAGTTATGAGAAACAGGGTGCTTTAAGCCGCCAAAATCAGACAGTGGCAGACTTCGTAGAGTCCGTACGCCAAACAAAGACGAAATTATTTTGGATTTTCGATAAATGTTTGGGTAGGCATGGTGGGTGATTGTTTAATTGGACCATTTCGTTTGCCGAATCGGTTGAATGGTCAATCCTACCTAAACTTTTTACGTGACAATTTGAACGAGCTACTAGGGGATGTGCCATTAGATGTCATTATAAACATGTATTTTATGCATGATGGAGCTCCAGCCCACTCTTCGCACTTAGTAAGAAACTATTTAAATGAACGGTTCAAACAACGATGGATTGGTCGGGGAGGACCTGTCGCATGGCAACCAAGATCTCCTGATCTAACACCCTTAGATTTTTTTGTTTGGAGGTGCTTAAAAAATCTTGTTTACGCCACAGAAGATGAACTTTGACACCGAATTGTAGACGCCTACCAACAACTAAAGACTGTCGGTGTTTAGCATCAAGTGCGTGAGTCTCTTCAACGACGGCTGCAACTTTGTTTACAAGAGCAAGGGCGACAGTTTGAACAACTTTTGCGATAACTTTAGAGTGAGCTAAATGCGTTGTATTTTAATAAAAAAGCTATATCTAAGTTGTTTATTGTAGTTTTTTTTGTAAAAACTCTATCTCGAAAACCAATGAGTATTAGACCTAAATGTATTAGAATGTTTTTCTTGTTTTCATCTCTACTATCACCTACCAAAGTGTGTAAAGTTTTTTTATTAACACCCTGTATACATATCTATACAGTTGAGCAATAAAATAAACCAAAGCAAACATTACTACAACTGAATGACGCAAATAAAAAAACCTATTTTTTTAAAACACATGTTTGGCGATACAGAAGACGTCTTACTACTTATTAAAAATAATACAAGGTTAATGTATATCATGTTAATATACTTGTAGCATTGCTACCACCAGGCAAGGAATTAGTAATGACATTTTTACTTTTATAAATACTAAATATCAATTTTGATAAATCTGGGGTGAAAAAAACAAAATTATTTTAAATAGCATAATTAAGTAATATATAGTATAGTTGGATTCACACATCTTGTTTGTTACGTCACTAACAGTATAGTTAAGTAAAGATATAGGCAAAAATAATTGTCAGCAATATTCAAATTGTGTTAGTGGGAAATGTTAATATGACACATATGTATGTACATATGTTGTTGTTTAAAGAAGACATACGTCTATGTAGATCCTATTCGTATTGACTGTATAGAAGTAAACGAAGATACGATTCAAGTCTTATCATTTCACATTAATACTCGACTTCATCTAAGTTTATCTATTGGTCTCTAGAAGGAATTGATTACAAAGTGTTAGTTTCGCTGTTTAAACTGAGATGCCGCCACAGTCTACAATTAATGTCAATGATTTGATTCATATGTCTAACATTATTCATGACGTAACAGTCAAGATCCATAAATCAGACTATAAGAGATGTAAGAGGAGACCACACTCTATGTAGTTACAAAGTAAGGAAAGTCAGAGAAGATTGATTAAGGTACTACTGAATCAGTTTGAAATCTTCAGAGGGTGCTAACATAAAAGAAATACATTGTGGTTACATGGATAATTTTTTGAGCCTGTATCTTTGCTGATGCTTCCACACATGTCTTCCTAGTATCCCATTAGAAGGAACTGAAACTTCATATTTTATATTCAGCATACCCAATCACTAGATTTGCAAGACTGCCGGTTCTAGTAGAATCAAAGGTGTGGTGATTATTATTTCTAGCATGGAAAAGGAAAAATATGCAGGTTTTTCTGAAGCAGCTTTGACCAACACAAAAAATGAGCAAATAAAATTTTGATAATCTTTCAAAAACAAGAAATATATGTCTTTAACATATTGTATTTCTTTACTTATAGCTATAGTGCGAGGCATAAACTTCAGTAACATTATTTTTAATTTAATTTTAAATGGTTTGTAAACGTTAATCAAAAAGAATTACTTGGCATTAGAGGACGTAGCTGTCGGAACAAAACGATTTTAAATGTCTGACCTAATTTTTTTTAATTTTATCTTCGTTTAGTGTCAACATTAACTATACATATATCTCATGAAAACAACAAGGCCAACACGCCAGCAAAACAATGAACTGGATACTACCGCAATCCATACCGAAATATCATCGGTAGGGGGCCCTCTCCGTAATAACAAACCCAGTAATGGCAGCAGTACATTATTGTCAAAACGATAAATTATGTCTGGGAGGCTTATTGCGAATCTAGCTGGTTGGCCGAGATATACAAAGCCAACAACCACAGTCGACACACACAAGGGCGAAACGTCAAAGTAGGTTAGGACTATTGAATATTACTTTCGCTTCCCTATATTTTTCCCCTTTACCCTTTTAGTTTTACTGGAAACCGCATTTATTCTCTTTCCTCTTTTTTTCTCTCCTACCTCGTTTAAAGCAATACGAATGGTTGTCGTATCTTTGTCTTTTCTCTTAGCTACGAGCTTAAAACGTGCGGAGGTAGTGTAGAGCGGGGAAGAACGTTACCCGTTTGTTTGGCGCCCTGCCAAAATATAAGGGCCTATGTATTGAACGAACGCGCGATTCGGGATACTGGCGGGAGCTGTGTGGTAGTCTCAGCAAAGCTGGAGAGTCAAATGTGTAGTCTGAAGTTACAACGATTGTATACAAGACTGGCACACATAGAAGAGTGTTTAGTATATATGTACCGATTTGGCCTCTTTTTCGGTCGGAATTTAATCGATATGAAAGGTCGTTGTGGATGTTGTTGTCCTAATGGAGACTGTGTTAAGAAGGTATATGGCGTGTACGCCGCAATTTTGGAATGTTCCTACAACAACGTCAATAGATTTTTTATGAGGGATATTTTTGGCAAAACTTTATAGACTCAGTGGTATCTTAATCAGTCTACTTTGGAGCTGGATACTACCTTATGCGAATTGAAGTAGTTTTGTCCTTTTTTAGCTTGTTTCATGTTGACTGTTTATTTCCTCAGGTTAGTTTAAAGATATATCTCTTGAAAATATTATTCTGAAAATTGTCATCTTCTTTTTTCAGGCTCTTCTCATTCCTTCAAGTGTAGCAATTCAGTTTTATGATTCCAACCCCCTCTACACGATCCTAATTCCACTACAAGCGTCAGATTAATCAAATCTTTGCTAGCTACTTAGTCTGTAAGAAAATCACACAATGGGTAATCAAACGAAAGGGACTTTTGGAGCAAAAAAATGGTTAGCCTGGTGTTTCTATTACATTCCGTTTTGGCTAGTTTTCTTGGTCTCTATGACCACTTTTTTATGCTCAAGTTATTTGTTCTTTTAGTAGTATTTAGAGATTATAAACAAGCCTTTTATTAGTTAAAAGGAAATGTGCTGCTTCAGGACATGAAGGAACTAGGATTCACGAATAAGCTATTTAAATTGACGAAGATAGTGATGAAAGACATCAAAGTAGTGGTTATAACGCATGATGGTCGCTCTGCAGAAATTGGAATAGAGAAGGGCGTTGGACAGGGAGATGGACTGTCGGCCATACTGCTTAACATATCATTGGAGAGGCTGGTAAGCGCAATATCGGAAAAAAACCAGTTCAAATAGAGCTTGTATTAGTGGTACAAGAAGAAAACAAAAACAAGCTTAAACTTTAACTACATGAGAATCAATAGAGAATAGTAAACAGGACGTTTTTAAAATAGGAACAGAAAATCTTTTTTTTGCAAAATTGATTTATTTTATTCAAAATAGTTCTCTTCCGTTTTGGTTCATTTGGCATTTTAATTTGTTTAGAAATTTTAGATCATTGGCCGGTATGGTTCTGAGAGTGTTTGTGCACGCCCTTTGGATGGCCAGAAAGTCCTTATAACGGATGCAATTCAGGCGAATATGGGGAATGCTTCACCAATATAGTGTGATTTGCGATCAAGAAATCGGTGATGAGTGGCGATTGATGAGGCGGTGCATTATCGGACAGCAAATGCCTGATCTGTCTTTCTCACGACATTCCGGCTGAATGCGACGAATACGATGATGATGACCAATATTCTTTGCATCGTAAAAGCAATTGAGCATTGTCTTCACTTTTGACTTCTCATCATCGAGTTTTTTTGGTTGCCGGCTGGTTTTTTTTTGGCCTCCTTTCGGAATTTTGGCGCTTTGTTTCCGAATCATATTGGAAACACCACATCTTGTCACCAGTACCAATATTGTAAAGGACATTTTCGTTGTTTTTGGGCTCTTTCATCTTGCAATATTGTATTCTGACCAAATTTTGTGTGGCACAAATTGAGCACGCAGTTTTTTGATGCTCTCTGGCGTAATCACGAATTTCGACTGGCCGACATGCGGGGTCGTCACCGTCTTTAAAGCGCTTCATGAACCATTCATGAACTCTGTTATGTGATAAAAAATCATCACCTTAAACCTGATGCATCAATTGAAACGTTTCGCTAAACGTTCTCTAAACGAGTTTGGAACAAAACTTAATATTGGCTCTTTGTTTGATACTCTTTTATGTTCTCAGCTCTTTATAACCAAAATTTGTAGTAATCTATATCCATATCCTTGCATGGCTCGTCAAACGTACGAGGTCTGACGGAAAAGATTATATACAGTAGCACTAAAAGCCTAGGAGGCCAATGGCTTGGTTAATGCTTCTTCTCCATTCGGTTCTGTCTGCTGCTCTCCTCTTCCAGTCCCGCAGTCCAATCAAATTTAGGTCTCTCTGTACCTCCTCCCTCCACCTTCTTTTGGGTCTTCCCCGCCTTCTATTTCCCGCCAGTTTGTGGTCCCACACTCGGTATTCGAGTTGCCGGCATTCTCCACAAGTGACCCAACCATCTGATTCTTTGTCCCTTCGCCACTGCAACGATATTTGATTCATCGAACAGTTCCTCCAGTTCTTTGTTAGTCCTTCGTTCCCGTTCTCCATTAATCTTCTTTCCTCCATAGATCTTCCTTAGCACTTTCCTCTCCCATCTGGCTTGTAGATTAACTTCTGTCGTTCCCATTGTCCATACCTCGCAACCAAATAGTACCACTGGCCTTACTATCGCTTTATAGATCTGTTTTTTCAATTTTCGTGTTACCTTCTTATTGTTCATGATTCTTTTTAGAGCAAAGAGCACGCGATTTCCCTGTATCAACCTCTGCTGTATTTCTTTTCTATTCTCAGGCTTTCTATATACATTCTAGGTTATATATCTTGCCTCTTTCTGTCTGCACCTTTAATTCGCCTCTTTTGAATTCTACGTCAGACCAGTTCATGTCTTTCGTTTTTTTCTCATTTATTTTCAGTCCCATTTGTTGTGCAGCTGTTTCCAGTTGTAGAATCGTCTCTGCTAATTCT
>SMLS01064601.1:0-10830 GCA_004785975.1 Popillia japonica
CAAAAATTCATAAAGAAAACATTCCATTCCGACCTATAGTTAACACAATAGATTCTCCCACCTACAGCCTAGCCAAATATCTCGCTAGTACCCTTAAGAAATACACAGGGAAATCTTCATCTCACATCCTAAATTCCTCACTTCGTCAAACTCATCTTTGAAATTTCTATCGAACCTGAAGATCTTCTTGTTAGCTTCGATGTTACTTCACTTTTCACGAAGGTGCCCATCACCGATTCCGTCGCTATAATTCATCAGTTATTAATTCAAGACAATCAATCTCCAGATCGCCACATATGAATTGTCCTTAGTTTTTTATCATAGATTAAGTTGAACAGCTCTGCTGGACTTCGCCTGTATAATTTGTTTGTTTTCAACAATAAAGCCCGTTTATTATTATTATTATTATTATTATTATTATTATTATTATTATTATTATTATTATTATTGTTATTATTATTATTATTATTATTATTTTTATTATCTAGCCAAGTTGGTCGAAAAATGCTTCTCTTCAACATATTTTACTTTTCAAGAAAAATTCTATCAACAAACCTCTGGAGACGCTATCGGTTCTCCCCTTTCCCCGGTGGTTGCTAATATTTTTATGGAAGCTTTTGAATCCACGGTTTTAGAACACGCTGATCTGAAACCGAAAACATGGTTAAGGTATGTTGACGACACGTTCATCGTCTGGCCTTATGGCAAAGACACCCTTCCAACCTTCTTGGATTTTCTTAACAGTCAACACTCTGACATCAAATCCACGATGGAGGTTGAAACAAACGGTCCCCTACCCTTTTTGGATGTATCGGTTACTCGTTTGCAAAATGGTCACTTAGGACACTCTGTGTATAGGAAACCCACGCATACAAATCGATATTTTCACGCCAAATCGCATTATCATCCAGCACAAAAACAATCAGTGATCAGCTCCCTTGTTCATCGAGCATTTTCAATTTCCCAACCCGATAATATCAACCAAGAGTTGAAACACGTCAAAACAGCTCTTCTTCAGAATGGATATAGCTCCAGCAACATACAAAAAGTCATAATCAGGCACTGTCATCCACGAATTCCTAAAAAGACACCAGAAACTAACAGTCATCAAATTATCACCGTTCTCCCCTACATTCACGGCGTTACTGATCATATCGGCAGACTTCTTCGTAAGAAAAATATCAAAACTACTTTCAACCCCCTTAACAAAATCTCGCAAATTCCTGTAAAGGCATCTACAAAGTTTCCTGCGATTGTGAATTGAATTTTGAATTAGTTACCGTGACGTTCTGGTACCCACCCAGTTAACCTCTTTGCTCCTGAAGAAGCCGCTTACATTAGTGGCATCGAGTTTATTGTATATCTTGTGCATTTTATTTTTATTTTGTACTGTATATATTTTACTAACCATGACACGGTCAACACCCGGAAACCCTCATTACATTAGAACATAAGTTCTGAAGTAAATCTCGAACTTTACAAAAGAAGAAATCTGAACGACGAATTGTTGTCCATTCCATTGTTGCCAAATATTCCATAACACTAAGGATTTGATTGATGAAATTTTGGTAGCAAACCACATTTCTTTCGTAATAAAACGTAGCTGTACATATTTTAGACATTTTCGTAACGATTTTCTACAGCATTGTATCTAAATAAACTGAATAATATTTCATTGAAAAAAATACGTTTTCTTACTTTCTAACATAACAATGAGTCACAGTTTGTTATGAATTTAAATAAAACGCGGACCCATAATATAGTATTTTGTTTTTTAAGTAGACCGCTAATGTACCTAAACGAAAATTTCTTTTTAAACTCCATCATATTGATTGGGATTGCATCCGCAGATCCTCGACTAATGTCAACACATCACCATTATACTTTTACTTTTATTACTTCATATTAGCGAATCAACTCGAAGAGATATCGTAAACGCATACAACGATCTGCCATTAATGCACTTAAGAGAAATTTGGACGCATTCTTATTTGTTTAGCGCCAAACGGTGGCACGTCGGATTACATAAATCGTGCTTTAACGAGGCGAAGCATCAAATTTGTAGGTCACATTTGCATCCATTATAATATTTAACATATTTACCGGGTCGTCTAACGCTGAGAGTGATCACGTTCTGTGTACGCAAAATTTGCATATAAGTAATTTTGGGAGAAAATCTGAATAAGGTTAAAACATTTTCGATAGAAAAAAACTCATTAAGTTTAATTGTATCTTGCAGAGAAATTTTGTCTCAGACTTTTATCGTATCAAAGCCTAGCTTCTCATCTATTGTTGGATATTAAATAGTGAAGGTAACGCACGTCTATTATAATTGTATTGTACATATTCTAAACGCGGTAAGAAAGTGTTGGGCTTTCGACAACCTTGATGCGATTGGATCTTGAAGATTTCGCCATTATATGTTGGAATGGTGTAAAATCTAAATTGTGCTCTTGAACTATAAATAGTAAAATAATCGGAGCTCTTTGATCGGTAATTCTTGTAATCAATATTCGAATAGTGTTTAGGATAAATGGTTTTTTGGGTGTGATAATGCTGTAACTGACATGGTATCCTAGATATGCGAATTGTTGCTTAACGCAATGTACACGTACACATATTGAGAGCAGATTAATTAAATTAGGACACAATCTGTTTAAGGGTTGGTATGAGTTTGAAATTTCTGAACATCTACTTATGAATTAAGGATGATTTTTTTTTACATTAGGCAGCATTATATTTTAAAATACTGACAGTTAAGAGAACGTTTTGGAAAAAGGATGTTTAGGTGGCTTACGCACTAGTTCATAGTCTGAAATTAGATGCCCGTTCAGTTTGCAATGTCCTGATAGGATTTCTGTCAATATACGAATATTATTTTTGCTCAGGTTGTTGCATTCTGAAGATCTTATTTGGTTCTACATAGTGAATCAAAACGAATGAAGACAAGCAAACTTTTATTTTCTTTAAATTGACCAACCTGTGATTTACTCATAGGCGTTTCAATTAACATTTCGAAGTGGGTGCACAAGCCAATGCTTTTAATAAGATATTTTTTTATTCTTACATAAACAAAATAATCTTTTCTTAACAATAATTAGTATATGTATTTTTATGACCTTTATGTACTTATCTATTTTTGGATAAGTTTTGGAGTTTGGGAAATATCCAAAATTCTTAGTAATATTCGTGGAAATTTGTTAAATTTGTAAATAAAAAAATGGTACCACATAATTTCGAATTAATAAGTTTAGATGTGGTATTATTATTCACTAATTTAGATTTAGCTTTATCTAGTATAGATAAAAAGTGGGATTTAATTGAAAATTATACAAACTTACCAAAAAATGAATTCATGTTGGCTGCAAAATTTTGTTTAAATTCTAGCTATTTTCAATACAACGACAAAATATACAAACAAATTTTTGGAACTACAATAAGTTCTCCATTATCTGCTGTAATAGCAAATTTAGTTATGGAGGATTTGAGCAAGATTCTTTACATAAACTTAATCGTCATGTTCAATTTTACAAACGGTATGTAGATGATTGCATATGCTGCATACCGTTAGGTAAAATTGATCATGTTCTACACACATTCAATTCCTATCATGATAGATTAAAATTTACTGTTGAAAAAGAAAATCAAAATTCTATAATTTTATTAAATGTTAAGATAATACATAATAATACGAACATAAAAACAAATTGGTACATAAAAGACACTAGTGGCAACAGACACAAACTACTTTCCAAAAATTTTGGTAAATTAAAAAAAAACGTAATTAATAGTTTAGTTGATTAGGCTATTAAATTAGCATATCCTGATTTTAGAAAAGAGAATTTAAGCAAAGTTAGATCAATCTTATAAAAAAATAGTTATCGCAAAGAATTTTACGAAAAATTAATAAAAAAAGGAATACATAAAATATACAACACAGGCACAAAACAAAACAGTAAATACAAATCACACAAATCCATACATCAACGACTTAAGTGACAAAATAAAATACGAATTTAAAAAATCAGACATAAACATTACATTTACACCGAACAATAACAGACAGTTATTTAAAAATTTAAAAACTAAGATTAAATGGAATAAATTGATTTTTAATCGAATTAAAAGTGTTGTGAAGTATCAGCAACATAATATTTAACAATAATACAAGAAATATAACATTACATATAATAATTATAATAATTATAATAAATGTTTAAAATGACTACCATCCCTTTTTAAACACAAAACACGCCTTTTCATATTGTGAAATAATGCTACCAAAGTATTAACATCGATGTTTCTTATTTTCCTAATAATAGCCCCTTGCAAGTCTTCTAAATTATGTAATCGATTCTGAAAACTCTTATTCTTTAAATATTAAATAAGAAGTAATCGAGTGGTGTCAAATCAAGTGATGGTGCAGGCCAGATTCCTCTACTACTTAATCTATCGTCATAAAATTGTTGCAAAAACTGTATTGTTCTATTGGCATCATGAGCTGGTGCTCTATCTTGTTGAAAATATCCGTTTTTTAATTCGTTATCACGCAATTCTTCTATAAATGGTTGTAATAAATGTTTCAGCATTGTGATAGTGCGAGCGACAGTCCTATGAATCTTTAATGGATGAAGATTATGTTTGGGGAAATTTGTGCGGATTATTAACTGAAAGTTTATCTGATTGTGCACTTAATTTCTTCAATGATTTACTTTGTTCAATTCTATCTTTGCACAAACATTTTGTATGGTAGCCGATCATCGGGAAACTCCTCTTCAAATGGTTCAATGCATGATCGTACTGAATATGACCAAGTTCCATCCCCATTGCGCACATCACTTCGATAATGGGCTTTCAAAATGAATGCCTTTTGTTTTTCGGACAGCGGCGTGTCCTCTACATCATACAACAATGATAAGGAACACATAAGCTTCGATGTTTTATTCTGAATTTTTACCCTTCTATCATGATTAAATTTCACTGTTTGTTGTGAAAATAACAGTTGTCATCGTTTTAATAAAATCTAACAAAAACACGACTAAGATAACAGAAAATTATAATAACGTCAAATACCTACGAACACGAGCTGACTATGAAAATGCTGTAAAATAGCAGGAAGTAATTTTTTATTAGCGTTACAGTCATTTTGACCAATCTAAGATAACAAATAGATGGCGGGAAATTCAACTTGTCTTCAAACTTATTGGCTCAGTCTGAGGGTTTTCGCTTGCTTCATATCGTGGAGACTATTATACTGCTAGTAATCCCGTCGAGCTCATTCAGTTTGTCTTTGACAAACCTCGCTTGACATTCCCAAACCATCTTAGAACTAGTAATATTTGAGTTCAGCACCCTGATGGCTGCTTGACTATCAGATATTGTAATAATCTTTTGGTTTTCGTACAAATATTTGGTACTAGGCCCATATCTCCCTATTCCAATTTCTTCTGCCATTGGACTACCATTTGATGGCGTTCCTATTGAATTTCAAGATGGTGTCTGAATGTTGCCCTTTTTGATTTTGATTAAGCTTCTTCTTTTCACAAAGTTGAATTTCCTTGGTATATTATCTTGAAGAGAGTCTTTCAGAACTGATGTTCATAATCTGAACCTGAGTTTCAGACGTCTATTAACACTGCCATTCCATTCTTCCCAACATTTTAAGAAACGTTTTACCTACACCATTACACAAGCGTATAATCAATGTTACAATGAATATCAGTCTGGTAATATCAGGATTTTTAAGGCTATTATTTTTCTTAACTTATTTGGGCAGCAGTGTATCGGTGGATGCAGTCGGCCTTAGCTTCTTCCTTTTTTCTTTCCTCTCTTTTTTGTATTAGCCATTGTTTGTTGAATATTTTTGTACGTTATGGATTATCTTGTTTTGTTTGTGATATCTGGTACTGTTTACTGGTTGGTTGGAAGAGCAATCATGGTGCGTTTTGAGCTCCAAGCCTGAAACTCGCCATTTTCCAATTTTTATATTGTTTTATTTTTGTTTTTATGCATGTATCTATAATATAGTACACCGGAAATAAAGGCACTATTATTACTATTATTAATATTATTGTAATTAAGTATGGTTTAGTACCACTTCAATAGCTGCTGTTGAACAGATTCTCATTGCTCCAATTATCCATACACATGCTAAAATGGATGGAACTAACCCTGACAGGGGAATACTTCAGGACTAATTGCTGTCGAGACATGTTAGCATTGGACAGAAGGAGGGAGAAAATGTATAAGAAAATTTCTATCTAAATTAGTTCAGAACAACATTGTCTGCTCTTTCTTACTTGAACGCCTGAATTTCTTCGTACCGAGGTTGAATTCGAGATACGATAGCTTCTTTCTAGTTCCATTTGCGAGGACAGATGTCATGAGAAGGGTGCCGATCTACACACTATCTTGGATTGGTAATAGGCTTGAACATAATCTATTTCACTGGGTCTGATTTATTATAGAGTAATTCATTGTATTTTTTTTCTTACATATTTGGTAGTAGCTATTGCTTAATGTATCTTGCCCATGCTGTTTGTTGTTTTTTTTTGTCACACATGATGTATATACGTTTTATGTTTTGTAAATATTATCCTGTAATTGGGCCATGCCTGTTGGATAATAAATTGTCTATTATTATTATTAATCTTGGCACTTTGGAGAGATTGGCACTTGCGATGATCAGGCTAGTTCTTTTGATTTCACTCACTATTGCTGTATACATCAAGAGCAATTTTTTTTGGGTTGCATCTGTAATTACTCCTTGCAAACTATTAGGTGCTTTTTTGTCTTATTAGTTACTTTAAGCTCATGCTTATTCTACGAAAATTTATTTTTGAGGACAAGAGTTAGATATGTCACCTCCTTTTTCCAATTTATGTCTTGCACATCAATTGTTATGGTGTTGAGACAAGATTCTCTCTTCTTTGCCAACAACTTCAGATACAGACAATATTGGAAATTTTGGCATTTTGATAGATTTAAACTCCATAAACTAAATCTCTTGATTTCAATTCAATTCACAGTTATTTGCTATTCCCATACGGGTTCATTCGAATTTTCAATTATTCAAAACAGTGCTGGAAGTCTTCCTCTCTTAATTCGTTCATGACATGCTTCGATCTTGCTTTCACAGCATCAACAGTCTCAAAATTTCTTTCTCTTAATTTAAATTCAATAATTTTATTGTTACCAAGAAAACTTTTCAACTTGCCCTCGTATTACACTATTTTCTCATTTAGAAGAACTTTTTTTTTAGTTCCGCAGCCTAACCCGACAGAGCAGATATGATCTACGATTTTCTATTACTATCCAAAAATACTTACTAGACCGTGACAAGACACCATCTTTATATATTAATTATCATCAAAATTGACAACCTATATAGACTGTGAATAGTCCCTTTCATCGCGCAATCAATACACGAAATCGCATACTTACAATTTGAAAGTGTCCTCATCTATTGCATTGGAAGAACGTGATTGATTCTACATTTACGATTAGATATGGCCGTAGAATAGTGCAATTGTTACGGAACCGCAAGACCACGCTGACGACTTCTAACATTGTAGTTAGTACGGTCGTAAAAATTATGTGTAGTGGTAGCATGGTAATACCTGCCCATCGTATTCATGTGCAAATTTGCCATTGTTGACGCCTTCATAACATGACGAATGATGATGCATTTTCCTGTTGGACGCAATGGAGAAAGTGTGATATACACTTCAATATCCACGTAAAGACATCTCTGTAAACGTGCTTGCCGTAATGTGATATATATATGTATACGGCGATAATTGTTAGACAATTACTGGTATTTTAGGATGACAAGAAGAAGAAGGTCGGTCAGTGAAAATAAAATATTTTGTATAGAATATAATGGAGACAATGACAAGGAAGATATCTTCTGAGTAAATATTTCAGATGTAATTATTTAAATAGCATGACAGAAGTGTAGAAATCTTAATATTTTTTTATGTAATACGAATTACACCCGAATTTTTTTGAAGTGAAAGAGAAACGGATACAACCATTTATTTTAAAATTATACACATCAAAATCGTTTACCATATTACTACTGTAAAACGTTGCATCACACCCAGATAGATGATTTCAATTTCCTAATTGTGTATGTTGGTGAATATGTTATTTAACCAATTAAGTAGAATATTGTTGATGAAACACAAGGTAAATGATTTTCTTGTGATTTAAAAGTCTTGGCTTGAAAAATAAATAATTTTGCTTCTTTTTCAAATATGTCAAATGTTGAATTGCTGCGGAATGTGGCTATTTTTGACGAAATACGACAAAGATGCAATATTTTATAAATGAGGGGAGATATGTCTAAATTATCTTAGCACAGTCATTTTTGCTAATTTAAAATACGCTTAAACGCATCCTCGGGGACGCAATCCATCCCATCCATGTTTCTCTGCAATAAACTTTATTTCTCCTGACCAACATGGATTTATTGCTCGACGATCCACGGTCACAAACTTGTGTTGCCTTTCACAATACGTTTGCGAAATTTTGGATCGATGCGGACAGGTAGATGTGATATACACTGACTTTTCTCGTGCATTCGACACCGTAAATCACAACATTCTCTTACAAAAGCTTGAATCACTTGGCTTTTCTCCATCCGCACTAAAATTACTCCCATCCTATCTGCAAGATAGAATTTTCTATGTGTCTTATAACGGATACTGCTCTGATGAATATATAGCTCCTACGGGTGTACCGCAAGGTTCGAATTTAGGTCCCTTGTTGTTTACCATTTTTATCAACGACCTACTTCTCGGTTTGGATTGTCCCGTCCTTGCATATGCTGACGACATAAAGATCTTCCTCGAAATTTCTTCACTTGACGACGCTATGCATTTGCAAGCCAATCTTAATAAAATAACTGCGTGGTGCCAGCATAACAAGCTAATTCTGAATGCTTCGAAATGTGCGATGATGTCCTACACTCGTAAAAGCTCGCCGCTTGAAACATCGTATTCAGTCAATGAATACATACTTGATAAAAAGTTGATTATAAAAGACTTGGGTGTTATTTTTGATTGTAAATTCACATTTATTGACCATATCGACTCAGTATGTGGCTCTGCAAGCAGATCTTTAGGTTTCATTATGCGTGTGTCCAAATGTTTTCAAGATACTCAGCTGCTGAAGACATTATACTCGGCATATGTTTTGAGTAAGTTGGAATATGCTTGCATAATATGGTATCCCATCTACGCTTGTCATGCTGTGTCACTTGATCGAATACAGCGAAGATTTTTGAAGTATTTATCTTTTAAACTCGATGGAGTGTATCCTCATGTTGGTACCTGTCAGAATGAATTACTAGAACGTCATGATCTAGAGTCGTTGTCTGTCAGAAGGGATTGTCACTGCGTGCAATTTATCCGAAAGCTGATTTGCGGTGAGATTGACTGTGCAGATCTACTCTCTAAAATCGGATTTCACGTTCCGAGGCTATCTTCAAGACATGGGTCTACGTTCAGAACACCGACGTCTAGGACCAATCTATTGCAACGTTCTCAATAATGTGTCGTCAAGCCGATCGGCGTCTAGACGATATTTTTATTTTTAGTTGATTTTTGATATTTGTATAAATATATTTGTACATCTTACTTCATTTTATATACATATTTGTCCTGTAATTGGAATTTTCTGTTGGGCAAATAAATACCTATTATTATTATTATTATTATTATTATTATAAACGCTCCTGCATAATCTGCATAAATAAGATGCTGTAATTGGTGTAACACGTGTCAAAAGGTTTAATAATCCAAGCTGTCGTAAACGGGGAAGAAGGCAAGATACACTGCTGCTCACAGTCAGCCGGTCACTATCAGTTAGACAGAATTCTCAGGTATAGTCGTGTTTTGAGACTCATTCATTTTCGTGGTGGAGTCAACATTATGAATTATGAATATTATTTCATGTCGTCTTATCTTGGAGATCGAAGGTGATGGCAGTTTCTATAAACAGCAAAAAAGCCTGTTGTTTTAAGTACGCATTGTGTCAATAACTAAATAATGTTTTGACCTAATTTAGCCCAGTGGCATTATGTCAGAAGACAGATAACCCTTTAAATGTTTCTAAGGGAAAGCCGATTGATTGCTCTTATGTATGTATATATGTACATACATATATATTGCTTTTTGCGTGCACAGGGAAAAATCAGAAAACCCAGATTATAATGGGAAAAATATTTATTCATCAAAATTAATTGTAAAACCATGTCACAAACCTACACAATACATAATTACATTCATTTCGGCACAACAATCATAAATTTCAAGCTGGAATTACAAAAATCATCTTTAAAAATATCAAGTAGTGCATTCGGAAATTCAACGAGTGGTACCCCTTAGTGAAATAGAAAAACAAAAGGGAGGGGAGAGTTGTTTAGTATACAAAACTTGTATAAAAGAAAAATCATCGCAAAAAGGCGAATATTAAGTTGAAAGTGCCCAGTTAGAATCTCATCCATCCAGTTTTTAAAATGTACAGAAAAAAGAAAACCGGCGGGAAGAAACAGAGGATTTGAAAATAAAACGAGACAGCAAACGGAACAGCAAGGAAGCAAACGGACAGCAGCGGATCACACAAAATACACAAAACATTCAATTAAATTGGGAAATTACAAGGTAAGGGCAGAGGGTGGGTTGTTTTAGTTAATCATTGTAAAAAATTATATTCACATTAAAATCTGGTTTTTTTAAGCAGTTCATATATTTATTTGCGTCATTAGTGACACACAACAATCTATATTGGTCAAAAACATTCCATTTAAAATAGGGCCGCCTCAAA
>SMLS01064605.1:0-19949 GCA_004785975.1 Popillia japonica
GCTGTCAAACACAAACTAAATGACGCGGTTTGTTCAAATTTTAACAGGAGTTAACTGACAGATATCTGTTGACAGGAGTAGTGTTGCCCTTTCAGTTAAGAGGCGGGAAATTCAAAAAGTCACAGATATATTGACCCACCCTCGTATAACGCTGATAAGAATTGAAATTTAGAAATTTAGGATCTACCGAATTAATTAGGTAACTAAAATTATCGAGTCAAAGTAATCATAACCAAATAACATGCCTGATATTGAACTGCTATTTACATAACACTAAACCGCTATAAATTTCCCCGCCCAATACCAATCCACCTTAATTCTAGATGATAACAAATGGCTTCGTGTTTGACTAGTCTCGGTTCTTACACAGGTAACATCGTAGTAAACAATATAAATCAACACGCCAAAAGTAATAATTTCAAAGGAAGGACTGGGTAGAGTAAGTGATAATAGTGTCAGACAAGGAGAAAATTAACAGAAGAAAAGGACAGGAAGGGTTTATTGCATATTAATTAACGTGAATCTAAAATGTAAATGCAGCTAAACAGGCAAAGCGTGACCGAAATTCAAAAGTCAGCATTTCAATTTATATTCCTACGCCGGAATATAAATTCCGTCTGATTTTTATACCGTACAATAATTAATTGATCTAAATTTGCTGCTCAGAATGTATAATTCTACGTTGGAGGTTCGTTACGATTTTTGACAGTTCCTAGTTCCTCCATCTTGTTCATTCACAGCCAACCCCGACCGAAAATTCTTTCGGAACACGATACGTTTAACGTACAGGTTATGCACGTTTATCTTTGATCGGGGAAAATATCTTGCATACGGTCACGCGAAAGTTTCAAGATGGATTAATACACAAGCATAATAACACGAAAATTACCAGCATGTACACGTGAACATACTAATAAATAAAGCAACGAACACCGATTTAAATAGGCAGGTACAATAACCTCTCAACCAACTTTCCAGATTTCCGAACGCTAATAACAGCAACGGAGCAGATCGTCCGACATCATCTTGTCAGACTCCTAATTAAATAACGTGCGGCAACGACGGCAACAATGGAGGGATACTTCACATCGCCAATTACATTATAATTAGTCTTCCGTAAAATTAACGCCACACGACATACAGAACGCCTCCAAAATAAGGCCGCCGCGAGCAAGAAAACGATCTCGTTCGAGAAAATTATAAACCAGTGGCGGCGCGTCAAAAATGCCAACACTGTAAACGCCAAATTAGATGGCGAGTAATGGAATGGTCTTTGCGTCATCCTCTTATCACTGCAGGATATGGCCTATTGTATTATTGTAATTTCTTTACATAAACAAGTTAGTCCCATTTATTTAGGATTAATAGCCTGTGTGGTAAAGTTAGTTCCAGCAATGACAGCATTCCAATGTAGCGCATTCAAATACAACGTGGTCCTACGCCTCATTGCATAATTTGCGGATAGATTCCAAATTTATGCAGATATTCCCTTAGAGAGCCGTATCCTGTTAGCAGATTCGTCAGCTGTACTCGGTTAAAGGCTAGTACATCCGCTGCTGAATCCTGAGATGGCTGCCACATCATTCATTTGCTGTGTGGCTACTTTTCGACGTTGTTTCAGTCTATCTGGTGTGTGATTTTGTAATCAACTCGGCTACTGCACCACGTATTGCAGTCTTAGTTTTTGGCAGAGCCGGTTCTGGTCCAGGGAATATTGTTGCTAGCTTGATGGCTAATTCATTACCTGATATGCCCTTATGCCTCAGAACCCACACCAAAGTAACTTTCTTATATTTTGCCAGAGTTTTTAGGTTTGTTAGCTAATTTTGAGGTTATCTGATGAGATGCTAGTGCTTCTAGAAACGCCTGGTTGAAGGTTTAAGCATATGTAATACACCTACTTCAGAACCTGTCGTTCTTCTTGACCGATCTTCATACCAGATCTGCGTTTGGATTCCAAATTTGTGCTTTCCTCTCCATTTAACCCAATCTAGGGCAACCTTCAAGGGTTTGTCGAAGCAGAGCGTATTAATTAGTAGACTTATGATGCCACAGCGCATTTCAAAGAAAGTTTGTAATCTCGGTCGTTGTTCTGGCATACCGCAAAATATTCTGGGTTTTCCAATTTCCACCACACTTCAGTTTATGTGGCTGCATTCTTGCTTCATGTAAATATCCAAGGAAGGGCAGGTTTAGCATAGTAACAGCTGTTGGCGTGCACGTTTACCAATATTACTCTCGTTATAAGTTTGTTTTAGCAGCAGTTCTCAATGTGTTCGTGAATGCAAGGATTTGGCCCATATAAGACCTTCTTGGTCTGAATCCAACTTATTCTGGGAACTATCATAAAGCTTGAAGAGCTAGCACAGCAGTGAGACAGGCCTGTGGCTGCTGAGTAGTTCAAGGTCCTTAAACACAGCTATTACTCTGGACTTTTCCTAGAGCCTGGAGATTTTGCATCTTTTTATGCATGTATTAAGCAGTTGCAGGGCCCAGTTCTTTGTATTCAACTCAAAGTGTTTGATTTGTTTAGTGGATTTTAGTTGTCCCTTTGGCTTTTAGAGATATTTTTGTCTTTTCTGTTTTCCCGTTTTTCAGTACTTAGGGACTTGATCTGGTGTAATTTGGCTTTACTATTTTTGGATAATTGGATCTCTATTAATCTTTTTTATGAAATTGCAAGCAATCTGGCTGCTGCGAGTCATGTCCAGTTATTCTGCCTTTGACACCCATTTTTTTGTGTGGATTGAGTAAGTTTATGCATACCTGTTTAGAAGGTGCTTAGTGAGACAAAACGCACATTATTCTCTGACCCTGGTTCTAGTATTATAATGACCATATCCAGCTATTTTGAGAAGTGTGGCCAGTTTGTCTTCTTAAAATTAAATCTTTGCTTGACAGAAATATGCTGCGTTTGGACGGATGCCTGCTATCCCTATTGGTCTGTGCTGGCTTTTGGACTTGCATGGTCTAAACCCAGTTTATTCTGGGATAAGACTTCTTTTGACACTATTTCCTATCCTTTTTATAATTAGTCTCTCATAAAGTTTGAAGAGGCGGCACATCAGTGAGATAGGTCTGTAGTTGCTGGACCTATCTCACTGGGCGGGTAGTTCCTGTCTTTAAGCAGAGCTATTACTTTGAGCTTTGCATTTTTCATGTTGTTTTTTCCCTCATTCAGCATCCTAATGACGGAAAATTTTCCAGCCACCGAGATTTTCTTTTTCTTTTCTATTTTCCCATTCTTGAGTAGTTGATGAATGGTGATGGTGTAACTTTGCTAGATTTTTTGTGTGATTGGATCCTCGTCAAGCTCTTTTATGAAGTTCCAAGCAATCCTGCTAATGTGACTCATGTCCTACCCCACCCATCATTTTCCTTGACTTCATTGAGTAATTCCTTGGATCAATGTTGAACGACACATAAGAGTGGCTTCACTGAAAGGGTCTTTTTCATATAGCTTTGCATGGCATTGCTTTAGGAGGTATTTGAATTTACTAAAAAGACCTAGTGAGACAAAACGATCATAACTTTCAGGTTTGGGTTCTAATATTGTAGCAGCCATAGTCACTTGTTTCGAGAAATCTAGCCGGTTTGTCTTCTTGAAGCTAAATCTTCGCCTTCGCTGGAAAGAGAGTGGCGCAACTTGTGGTCGTGGCAAAGAGGATAAATTTAATGACTTCAGGTAATTTTTGAAATGTTCACGTCAGATTCTCGTCAATTTTTAACACCTCACTTATCATGTTGTTTTTTTGTTGGCTAGTATTTCAGTCAACAAAAAACTGTTGAACTGAAACAAATGTTGACTTTTTTTGTGTCAAATAAAGACATACTCCCACCACTCGCCATCTAATTTAGCGTTTACACTACGTAAATTTAATTTTTCTGCTTGAAAAAATCTTACCCATTCTTGCACCAGCCGCCTCTGGGCTGAACGAAACGAGAGCAAAATAACACAGAATTGGAGAAGCAGATTAGTAGATACTATGCAGAGGATACACATACACAGACAATTTGAGCACTCAATTACAACGTATCAAATTGGCGTTGTCAAGTCAGAGCCGTGCAGGCCGATGATTGTTTCGCGATTCTGAACTGTGTTTACGGCAACGAACAGGTAAAGCGTTATACAGGTGCTCTGTAGAGTTTGACGGACGTCGCCGACAACCCCTAATCATATCTTCAGACTTGTAATTATAAATCGGATAATTGCCGGTGTAAACTGCTGCGTGTTTGCCTTGTGTTTGGGGTTTGCTATATAACGTTTTGTGATTATCTCGTTCTGCGGAGATGACTTACACGATACTTCTTCTTATATTATTTAATTATCTGGAATAAATTTAGCGATAACACCGAATTGGCTTGCAGTTCTCTTTTAATTCAAATTATATTTTTCAGCCAGTGACGAAGCAGCTTTCAATACCGTGTTGCACTTGGAGATAATACCAGAATGAGAGACTTAAGAGATCGCCAGCCACCAAAGCAGAATTGATCCGCACATACATACCTTGTTGGACGCGCTCGGTAGTGGAATGCGACCTCCGATAAACAACAATAAGTACATAATAATGTATGATTAAAGTTATTTTCATAATGACGGCGAGCGAGATAAAGAAAACCAGAGCCACGTAATTCAGTATGCCGGCCCCCGGTTTGACGGTTAGCTTGTACTTAACGTGTGTGACCGTGTTTCCACCTAATTTGTACTTCGTTAAGGTTATGTATGATAATCGGATAATGGTTATACGGTGGGTCCTCTTTAAGTTATGGTGATCGTCAAATCCGCATGTGGGATGGGTAGGTTGGTCTTTTCGGTTAAAATTCTCGTCTTGTAACGGAAAAAGAAGAAGAGTGGAAAAATATTAACGACAAAAGAATATCTTCATATTGCTAAAATATTATTTAATTCGGAATTCACCATAAGTCTACTAGGCATTTACTTTACACATTTGGTTGGCTTATTAAAATAGTTAAAGTCTAATCTAGTTCCTACGGACGCCGACAAAGTACAAAATCTAAAAAGGGGTTACTTTAATATTGTCTGTATTCATTTTTTATCATGTCTGACATATTCAAAGATGTTAGAGTCAATTTTGGTAAGAAGTATCAAACACAATTTTTGTACACATTGAGATATACTGCATTTATTTTATAAAGTTATTAGATTTCTTCAAAACACGCTATTGATTTCCTACCATTGTATTCCATCTCATTGTCAATGACAATGGCTTGACGCTATCGCGATTTGTTGCAGTGTGAGAATACATGGAATTGGTTTTCGTTAAATATTATTTCCCTAATACTACTTCACCCAAATGACCAATCATGAACATTTCTACGATAATAGTAGAAAGAAAGCCATTTTAATAAAGCCAGAAAATTATTATTTTTAAATCTATTGCACATGAATTCCTAATAAGGCTTTTAACATGTGAGATACTGCAAGCGGCCAATTTTCTGACTTTATTCAAATGATTTGCTTTGTACTATGATTGTGGAAACGATCATTGTTAGCTCAGTTATAATATGCGGCACTTAAATTTGGATGAAGTCAGTGGCGGCTCGGGGTGGTTCACATAGGGAGTGCATAATTTCCTAACATTCCTAGACTAAATATACAGGGTGTCCCAGCGAGACCGTTCATTAGAAGTTTACGGGGTTCTCACGAAAATATTAATTTGAAAATTTAGAACTATGTATAGTTGGTTGTGCTCTCTCCAATTAAAATATTTTTAGATTCCTAGCGTTTCCGGTTACACCGGAAGTCGCCATCTACTTTGCTATTTTTAATGAAACACCCCATATATTTTTACATATTTGGATTTGCCTATTATTAAGCTTTACAAATATCTTTAATGTTTGCAATTTGATTTGGGCGTTTTGTAGTTATTCGATTTTTTCTAAAAAAAATTGCTATAGTAGACGTTTATTCAAAAAATCGGAGAGCACTTGATATTTCGAATATCAATTTAGGATTTATAATATGCAGAAACAACATGTTGGAGTATGTTTTGGCACTGAGAACGGCTGTCTAACCTATATGGTTACTTTACTACGGCATGTTAACTTTGACAAATTTTGAAGAACCATAACTTAATTTTTTCAAATGGTACCCCCATATTTTATTAGTTAGTCATCTTCAGCGTCTAATTTTACACTTTTTATATCCAACATGTCCTATATCTGAAATTGATAGTTTAGGAGATAATTAGCTTCTTTTAAAATATGCACACGTTACACATAACTCATCGATACTTATTTAGTGTGCCATGAAAAATAAGCGTTCTCAAAGACTTATTGTCAAAGTCTAATGTCAAAGTTACACTTCGTCGTTACTTACAGTTAAAATGGATAACGCTAACGAAAACAATATTTATACAAATTAAGAAATACTTAATTTATTTTTTATATCGGGAAAGTGCGAGAAAGTTCTTAGTAGAACCTCGGATGACAAAGGTAAATTTAGAAGAATAGAAGTAAATTTTGTGCGTTTTGGTCAAATTGCTCATCCGTTAAACCGACAAAAAGTGTAGTTGATGATGAGGATGAAAAATTGAATACCTTAACTTATTTCGAGGCCAATTCCAGCGCCTCAATTCGAGCTGCCGAAGAAGATCTGCAAATCAGTAAGTCTTCAGTACATAGAATTTTGAAAAAGCATCACTTCCACGACTACAAGCTAACTCATTAGTGCAAGACCTTCATCCTCAAGACCCCAACGACAGAGTTAACTTGTGTGAATTTTTTGATTTGTGTAAACATTGTTTTCGTTATTGTTCTATATTTCAACTCTATAGCAATAATGTAAAGGCACTTAACGGATAATTATTAATTTACTACCATTAAACGACGAAGCGTAAGTTTGACGTTAGATTTTAACAATAAATCTTTGAGAACGCTAATTTTCCATGGCACCCAAGATAAGCATCGATGAGTTATGTGTGCATTCTTCAAAAACTCTAATTATCTCCTAAACTATGAATTTCAGGTATAGGACATGTGGAATATAAAAGATGTATAATTAGATGGTGAAGATGACTAACTAATAAAAAATCGGGGGTGCCATTTGAAAAAATTAAGTTATGGTTCTTCAAATTTTCGGGAAGTTAACGTGCCATAGTAAGGTAACCACACAATTTAGACAGCCATTCTCGGTGCTAAGACATACTCCTACATGTTGTTTAAGCATACTATGAATCCTAAGTCGATATTCGAAAAATCGAGTGTTCTCTGATTTTTTGAATAAATGTCTGCTACAGCAATTTTTTTTTAGAAAACATCGAATAACTACAAAACGCCCATATCAAATTGCAAAAATTAAAGATATTTGTAAGGTTTAATAATAGGCAAATCCAAATATGTAAAAATATATAGGGTGTTCCATTAAAAATAGCAAAAGTAGATGGCGACTTCCGGTGTAACCGGAAATGCTAGGAATCTAAAAATATTTTAATTGGAGAGAGCACAACCAACTATATATAGTTCTAAATTTTCAAATTAATATTTTCGCGAGAACCCCGTAAACTTCTAATGAACGGTCTCGCTGGGACACCCTGTATATATATATATAATATATTTTTCAAATGCCTTTCGGAATTTTCACGTTTCGTAATTTTAGCACTAAGATGAATTAAAGTCTCTTATTCATTTCTTTGAATAAGAGGGTTCACTACCAAACAAAAGACACGGAAAACAAAACAAAGTGTTTTTAATTTCACACCCACAAATCCAATCGTTTTTCTGATAAATATCCATTTTGAATTTTATTATAACCTTTTTACCTTTAACAGATTGACATAATTGAGGCATCGGCCGTTTAAGATTTTTTATTGCGATTTTTTCGCGAAAACGCGTTATTCTGTAACGCAAAAACGAAACTTATCTCACAACAGCGGTGAGTAGACTGGGGATCTTGCTCACATACTATGCATTACACGATATGGAAGTAGAACAAAATACAGTTCTCCCCACCTTCAATATAATGTTAATGGCATAACTGAGCAACGGCTGAGCTTTGCTCACATATTGCGACATCTAGCGCGATTTGTAAATAATAAATTTCTCCAGTTAGATTATCGGTATCTGCCGTTACCGACTTATAATTTTTTGACAAATTGGCGGCCACGTTCCTGTTCAATAACTATGAATAGATACGTAATAAATAAATACTTTCACAGTTAGTCGTCGCTTGGTTTGTTTTGTTTCAAAATACCGGGGGGTGCAATTGCTCACTTGCTGTCATTAAAGAGCAGCCACTGGATGAAGTAGTATTAGGGATATAATATTCACCGAAAACCGATCATGTATTCTCCCTATGTCCCACTCGGCCGTGGAAACCGTGTATTATGCGACTCTTTGCTTGCCAGATTATTCTTCCACTGCTCTTCGAATCAGTTCTTTCTTTTTGTCTGCAGCAGTCTCTTTCCATCTTGTTATTCCTAGATTTCTCAGCAGCTCCTCTACTTGGTTCTTCCAGCTTTCTTCGAATCTTATTATTTCTAATCATTCGCATCCAGTTCTTCCTCTACTTTCTTTGTTAATGCCCATGTTTCACTTGCAAACAATACCACTGCTTTAATAATGGTTTTGTGTATTCTAAACTTAACCGGCCTCGATATTATTTTTGATCTTAGAGCCCTTCGTACTTGAAGATTCGCTTGTAACCCTGTATGTAATTAATTTCTTCTTCAATGCCACCATTCTCTCTTATTACAGATCCCAAATACCTAAATAAAGCTGTTTATTTTTTTTTATTTACACCCTCCTTGATTCCTGGTCTTCCAAAATTAGCTCTGCTTTACTCATCCTTTAATTCCATATATTTCTGTCTTTTTATGTTCAAACCTATAGGTACTGTTTTTTGCGAATCTTTTTAGAACTTGAACTATTTCTTTATAAAATTAGTAGGTAATGTATTTTACGTTTTAAGTTTTAGCTGAAAAAAAAAAATGAGAACCTATGAAAAAAATTGCGACAAAGCAAATTTTATACAATTTCCTTTAGGGGCATTAAAATAACAGTTGCAGCCAACCTAACTCTGTCTAGCCTACCATAGCCTGTAAATGTCAGAATGTACGTTTTATTCTAATTGGGGTATTCGACTGACGAAAATGCATTCATACAATATTGTTATCATAATTAAATGTCAAGTTTTGATGTTATTGTCATCGGTGGTAAGGTGTACGTTCAAAGCGATTTAAGTTGAGCTACTAGCTTACAAGCAAAGTATTTTGTTGGAGGTGTGATTATACCTTTTCTCAAATCTGGTTTTGCTAAATTCCATTGCAATACAATCTAGAAACAAAGGAACCGGGAAAAAGAATAATCGTAGAGAGCTGTAAGTTGACTAGTCATTTTACCTCAAGAGCTATTATTTCACTTCGATTCCAAAAGACTATAGTTTGAAGAAAAGATTGCCACATGCAAATGTTTAGCAAAAATAGGTGAGGTTGCTATTGGACTAGAAGTGTTGTTGAGCTATTACAAGAAGAAGAAAGAAAGTTGAGGCTGACATAACAACTATGTCTTCAACTCCAACTGACAACCAGCCTTCCGCATTGCATGAATCTTATACACTGCTGCAAATGTTACATTTTCCAAGCATTTGCCGCACTGTTTATTTAAAACTATGACATTGTCTTATTTTTACCATTATTGTTACCATTACAGGTCTTTGTGAGTATTTTAGAACCATAAAATATATTTATTATTAATTAGTGCTAAACTAGAATGTGATCTTTAAATACATATAACTAAACAGACTTTATAATCACAAACGTATTTATTCATGTCAGCCAATACACATACTCATATAGATACATATATTTAATTTGTATGCAAGCTGCACGCAAGTTTCAACTTATAAATAAATAAATTACGACTACTATTTTAAAACTACCGCTGTATGCCATACATACATATGAGTGTTGATAGGAGATTTATGAATACGTCCCGCTAATGTATTCTCTTCTCTACTATTACACATACTCGACCCCGTAAATATAATATACACATTTTATTTGACATCATAAAAACATCATATGCACTTGCACTTGGTTATATTTCATGTGTAGAGTGCAGTTATCGCCCTCTTGCACAACGTGATATTACGTCGTGCAGTACTGTAACGACATCTAGTGTCTGTACATCTAGTGTTCGTACAATGCTTCGATAAGGGCGCCATATAAAAACAAAAAAAAAATCACGATGATAACAATGCTTCTTATCGTCAATATTTCACATGTATAAATGCTGGGGGTGCAGCAAACGGAAATCAAAACGTAATCTCTCGCTCTTTCCAGATCCATCCCGAAAATCAAAGTCTGTGTATATTTATTTTGCGGTTTTGTTTAGTTTCTATATTTACTCGCGCAACAATCGTATTCATCCTTTTGTGTATTCTTCACACAGGATTTTTCTTTTATCCTACTACCGCGTACCACCGCACCCTAATTCAATATCAAACGCATCAATCACAAATTAGTCATAAATCACTCGAATGACAGTGGCAGTATCGTACACGTTCAAACGTAGGATATAATTTTTTTTATTATTACCCGACAGCATCCAATGGTTATACTGCCTTATCAGGTAATGCATAGCCAACAGAATGAAGCGTTTTAGACTAGATTAACTGAAAATGTGGTTTCTGGATTCGACATTTAGAGAACTTAGAGCCAAGAGATGATGCATCAAAAACCTGGGAACTATATCATCTCTATAGCAGTACACTTGACTGGAAATGATGCCATAATGTCCATCAATGTATCTTAGGTTGTCGGCTGAATGGCGAACGATGGTAGTCGGTAATTCCTAATAAGATTCCGAAAAGAATGTAGCAAATGTATTTACAATATGTTGTGGATTTTCTACAGTAACATCATCGATAGAAATTTGCCAGATATCCATGTGATTCCTTTTATATTTTGAACATATCCCGACACCCGTTTTGAATCAATCTTGATAGCTTTCTCCATTTCAGAAAGATAAGACCTTTAGTTGATAGATATTTGAACCGTGTCAGGCCACGAAGTCTGCTGAACTCTTGATAATCCGAAGTCCTATTTGTGCGTTTCCATTTCATCAATATGAAGCAAATCGTTATATAATTTACGAAGGTCAGCTTTACTATAATTATAACAGACCTTGTTGTTTGTAGGAAATTGAACATGTCTTCCCATCATCATCAATTCGTATTTAACCACATTGGCAGCTCAAAATCCAACCTCAACCAATAAAGCTACTGTCAAGATATTTTTTTAAGATATTTCGGTATTAGCCTGACATAACTCATATCGTTTTGGGTGAAGAAATATCTAGAAAAGCTTTTTTGAGAGATTGCAGGAAGCCATGTCCGTTAAAGGCAACAATAGTATAAACTTCCAAAAATGAGGAAGAATACGAATAAAGGCAGTATTTGGTCAGATACTGTCAATTTTGTGATCGTAGAAAGAATCGTTTTATGTATGTCCGCCGTTGCCATGCCCGAATTTCAAAATTTTGAGAATTTAGTCCCCTTTTCTGCCGCAAAAAAACATTTTTTTTAGATCATATTAACTATGATATACAGCTTTCTTTTTTTTTGTGGGGACAGAGACACGCCATCCCCCGTCACACAAACTTTAAAGCTTTTAAAATTCTACCATTTTGTCCCACTCAGTACCGCAACAAAAATGTTGTGGTTCCATAGTAATCGCCACTACTTTCAGAATTTTGAGTACGTTTTTGTGCTTATTTTCTCGCGTTTTTGTGAGCATTTTGTATACTCTTATTGCAACATAAATCTGTGTTAGAAGGAAGTGATTCAAGAGTTTTCGAATAACCTTGCTTTACTTTGTAAATAGTGTAACTTGAAGACCGTAACAGATATAATAGTGCTCTCGTCACAAAGGATATCTAAACGCTACTACGACGCAAACTATCAAAAACAAAACAACCTTTTTATAGACCATGAAATTTTCCACAAAAAAGTCCGAGAGTGCACTATTATATCTGTTATGGTGTTCAAGTTATTGGTGATAAGTGCTGATATTTTACCCCTGTTTACCTAGTCTAGCGATTGCATACAAAACGGCATAAAATAAGCACAAAATTGTAGTCTACTCAAAATTTCAAAACGCAAAAGTGGAGGGGATGAAAATTGCTTGGAACCAACAGAAAAGTCCTATATATCGTACAAAATTTCCTTTTTGTAACGTAAAAGGGCACAAACTGGGAATAAATGATAGCATATTACTTAACAATGTGCAATATATGAACGGTTATTAGTGTATATGCATATTATACTTATCCTAGTTTACTTCTATCCTAAATTTTTGTTTAAGTATGCTTCTCTAAATTCTTTAAAAAGGAAATCTGAATATGAAGCCTAAAAAGAATGGACTGTGCTTACCATAAAAATCAAGTAAGAGATAATAACAAAGGTAGAAAGTGGGCAAAAGATGTCTGATGTTGCTAGGCAGTATGGTTTGATCAGATCTACATTAGGCACAATCCCAGCTAGGAAGGATACCATAAAAACGCACAGGTAGCTAAAGGAGCGACCAAAATCACACCTAACAAGCAAAGAAGCATGAAGATATGGAAAGGTTGCTATTTGTTTGGATAAACGAAAGAGAAATAAAAAGCTAGCTAAATAACTGGTATGGCTACTCTACAAGAAAAAGCCAGAGAAATTTTTGAGAATTTAAAGCAGCAAACGCCAGGTTTGTTATCTGAGGCGGCTGGTTTACAAAATTTAAAAAGAGATCGGGCATTAAACACGTGATAATGCATGGCGAGGCTGCTGGTGCAGATAAAGAAGAAGCTCAGAATTTCTGTCTTAAATTTCAAGAATTCATTCATACATTGCAACAAACTTTTAATTGCAACGAAACCGGCTTGTTCTGGAAACGTATGGCCCAGCTGTACATACATTACAAAAAACCAGAAGAATCTTTCTGAACATAAACCTGTCAAAAGATCGGTTGAGGTTACTTTTGGGGGCTAACGCTAGTGGTGATATGAAGTTTAAACCGTTCCTTGTTTATCACTCAGAGACTCCTAGGGCATTAAAAAAATCATTAAGGAAAGACTGCCAGTGGTGTGGAAATCAAATCCGAAGGTATGGGTCACTCAGGTTCTTTTCAAAGAATGGTTGTTTAAAGTTTGTGCCCCGACAATCAACAACTACCTTGAGAGCAACGCGTTTCCATTGAAAGCACTGCTGTTATTGGACAACGCACCCAGTCATCCAAAGGATCTTGAAAATGAATTGCTGGCTGATTTTTCCTGGTTGATAGTTCAGTTTTTACCTCAAAATTCTACTTCATTGCTCTAGACAGTGGATCAAGAAGTTATTGCGGCTTTTAAGAAATTATACACTCGCTCGTTGTTTCGTTGGTGCTTTAAGGCATGTCAATTCCCGTCAACAAGGACATTACAAACGTTTTGGACAGAAAACTTTAACATTCTTGAAACTATTCGACTCATTCGGAAGGCATGGTCAGAAGTAAAGCAAAAACAATTGAAGCATGCGTGGTCGAAACTGTGCCCATCCTGGAAATCAAGAAGATGGAGACGATGCCTCTGAAATTATAAATAAAATTATGACAACGGCCAGAAATCTGGAAGTGATGGTTAATGAAGCTGATATTGAAGAGCTCGGTATCTCCAAAACCTTACAAACGGAGAACACCAACAAAGTTTGGAAGATACGTTAGCTTTTGAAAAGGAAGGCAACAAAGGATCGATGCCGACATCCGCTCTTAAAGACCTTTTAGAATTAGAATTTGAGTTGAGGGTGATGATGCACTGCGACCGAATGATCTATTGTGCTCCCCCTACATGAGCTATACATTGTTGGTATGTCCCCTAAATTATAGGTCCCCATCCAGTCCAAGTGCTTTAATAAACTGCAATAGCTGTCAATATCTTTACGCAGTTGGATATCAGGTGTTCAGGATTTTCGCTTTCCGCCCCGCAAAACCTGCAGTCGGTATTGTGGTTCAGACCTATCCTTGTCATGTGTGCACCAAGGTGGCAGTGTCCTGTGCGAAAACCTACAAGTACACATAGTTTATTCCTACTTAACTCCAGCAACGTCCTTGTTCTTCGCTTATTGAAGTTTCCAAGGAATACTTTGGAATGTCTCAGACCGGGAAGATTTTCCCAGAGGGTTGCTCTGAGTTTCTGCTCCCTGTCTTTGACTTCTCCTTCATAGGTGCTCATCCCTATTCCGCAAAAAGGTTCCGGTCCTACAAATGATGTCGTGGCGGCCTTCTTTGGTAATAAATTAGCTTTCTCATTGCTACTGATTCCAGTGTGTCCTAGTAGCCAGCATAGTACAACTCTGTTTTATCTGCCTAGATTGTTCAGTTTCTCTGAGCATTCCAGACTAATTTTGATCTGATGGTGTTCGAACCCAGCGCCATTATGGCTACTTGACTATCGGAGAAAATGGCAATGCTTTGCTTTCGACATGAGCACATCTTCCAATAGCATTGATCTCTGCTTGGAAGATGCTGGCGTTCCCATTGGCTCTGAGTATTTGATTCCTGGTCCGAATACTCCTGCACCTGTTCCCTTATCAGTCTTGGAACCGTCCGTATACCATTTAATGGTATTTGCTTTTAGGAAGTAGGTGCATCGTTCTCCTTCCCATTCTCCGTTATTGCTTAACTTGGTGAGAGAGTTATTCTCGAAGCTAAATTTCCTGACCATTTTGTCCTGCGGTAGACTGAAAAGAACCCCGCCAGAGATGAGCCAGCTCTCTAGCACGGCATCTCAGCCCCACCAGACCCCACTCTGGACTAACGGTATAATGCCCTATGGGCAACTCCCTCCCCTACTATGTGTAAGGGCGTAAGATCTAAAATGACCTCCAAGGCCGCGGTTGGGCATGCTCTCATGGCGCCGGATATGCACACACATGCCAACCGTTACAGCTTATCAAGAGTATTCTTGATTGTTACCTGTGTGACCTTTGGAAATCAGGTTATCGCCTCGTATGTTACCATAGATCTCACTATACTGATGTACAGCCATCGCAGTATGCTTGGGTTGCAACCCCAAGCTTAGCCTGCTAGGTTCCGACATATCATTGAAGCCCTTGTTGCCTTATTCATAGTCAATTCAATATGCTTGTTCCACAGAAGTTTTTTATCTAGTGTTACTCCTAGGTACTTAACCTCTGTTTTACATTCGATCACTGTTGCATCCAGGTGGATGTCTCTCATGCCCGAATGTTTTTTCTTCCTAGTGAAAGGTACGGTCGTGGTTTTTGCCGAGTTGATGCTCAGCCCCACCGATCGGCACCATTCACTAGTAATTCTAACCCCCCTATTCTGTATCCTCTTCGTTACCGATATTCGAATGCATAAGACCCAATATTCGTAACACGACAAAAATTGGTATTCTGCAGCTACCGACTTCGTTACGGTCGCTAACGAATTCGGTATAATCTGTCACTTGCGTACGAACGCGTCGTTATGGATTCGTAATTTTAATAATCATAGAAAAAAATACTTTTTTATTAATTATTCGGGCTTTTTAATTATTTTATCAAAAAATAAGAGGATGGATAATCATTTCATGCGGTTTTTAATTCAAATTGAAAGAGATGAAGAAAATGAAAGGTAAGGTTATGTGATTGTTTTATGTTATTGTTTTTTTTATTTTCTTTAATTTCAAGGAAACGTGCGTATTCAAATTCGACGTTTAAGAGATGCTACTGATCCTTCTCAGCTGCCAAACGAAAATATTAGGAATTATTATTATTATTATTTTTACAATATTGCATGGCTTGCTACCACATGTTAAAACGTATTAAATTTGTGCAAGAGGTTCACCATTACAATACTAGGACAGCTACAAATATCTTTGTACGTAGAGCAAAAAAGTCTTCAACGCAGAAGTCACTGTTTTATGCTGGACTTGTGGAATACAATGCAATTCCTTTATATATTTGATCGGCAAACACGCTTAGAGAATTTACATAGAAGATTACTAGTTGGTTATGTGAGAGAGCATTTTTAGTACATAGGAACATAATTATAATTTAGATTTGTATATTTTATTTGTATATTCTTAGCAGAATGATGCTAATAAAGTTATTTATTTATTTATTCCGTATAAGGACAGAACTGGCAGAAAATTGACCACAAGCATTGTTGCCTCATATACCTAACGAAAGAACAACTGCTGTTCCTGCTATTTTAAAAATTCTAACAGAATTATCTTTTTATGCACAAGGTTCCTACCTAGAGTTGTGTTGTTATTGAAACATCGAACATTACATTATGGTCCCATTGAATCGGGTAAAATTATTTATGCCTGTGGAATTTTACATAATATTGCATTGTATGGCAATATTGCTCAGACCGAAATTCAATTGGTAAACGAGGAGGTACCCATTGATGGTGTAAGAGAGGATGATTGGCATCACGAAGGTAGAGAAGCTAGGTGAACATTTATTGAGAACACCTTCCAGTAAAATGTTGTAATCACTGCTTTCTTAAATAAAAATAACAGATTATATTTTATACTTTTCAAAACAATCATTTATTGGACCTAACTAGTGTATTTCTATTTGAAGTTCTTCTTGGAATTAGTGTTTTGTTAAAAAAAGTTAGTCTCTTATTTTGTTAGTGAGATACTTTATAATACCATCTATCTATGAATGCGTATAATTAATACTTACATTATTCATTTTTAATGTATATGGTGAACAGTATTAGATTCAATACCTTTTTTTTATATATTGAATATATTTTTGTAATATTATAATTTGACCTTTTAAACACATTAAAGAACTCATTGCAATTGCTGCACCTTTTTATTATTAATCTGTCAAACTAATTTATAATGCAATAAAAATAACCAAATTGATTAATCCCCATTTGGAGTTGTTATTGTACTATATTTTTATAATTTTAAAACTATTATTGATGGCAATTTATATTTTAGACATATCCTTTTCGAATATTTATTAATACATAATATATATTACACAGATGTTCATATACCCATTGCATTCTTCTCATATATTCCTATTTCAAGGAAAAATTAGACAAGGGAAATACTGCGAATACTGAAAACTGCCAATAGTAAAAATTGAAAAATACTACTGTTTGCTACTGTCTATTTAAATATTCAAAATTTGTCATCTGGCGCTTGTCAGCTGACACGATGAATATAGCAGTTTTGAGATAGCCAATCCTAAAAATATTGCCCTATTCGTTATCCCAGCGATACCGAAGAGATCTTTTACGACGAAGGTACAGAATACGGTTTTTACCTACTTTCGTTCAGATGTGCGTACCGAAAACGCTTCTAACGAATTTCGTTGACGTTACGAAATGAGATACAGAATAGGGGTATAAGGCTTGTTTGTATCAGGCCCTCAGAATTCCCTCATACTTGCCTTTTAAGGAAATGGGAGGATGTCAGAACAACAGCTTCAGAATGGCACCCAAACCGACGGTTTAACGAATATGGTCTTGGTACATATTATCTTCATTAACCTGTCACCCACTGTATATTCAATTAAATTACCCTATCGCGAAATAAATCAAAATATTGAAGAACTATATAAACATTTCCTTAGAAAAAAGGGGGTCAATTACCCACTCTCGGATAATTTACATTATTATTTAATCAGGATATCAAAAAGTAGACTGAAACATGGATTTATACTGTACACACGACATCGTAAATGGGGATTTTAATCTCGCCGACGAATTCAAACATCACGAAAAACAACCCTAATCCCGACAGTCTACATTAATCATAATAAAATAATATCAATCATTTCGACGGCGATAATACATTTCAAACACAGTTATAAGTAGATGTCTACTGGTGAGAGAGACTCCCCTAATACACAACATCAACGGTAGCTCCCGATATATTGGCACATGAGCGCAAATGTAAACCCTCCGTGTATGTCAGCGTAAGCGTTCGTATTTTGTCATTGTTTACACAAGAGCAATAAATGCGGTTTAGTCTCGGTAGGCGATCGAATTTGACATATCGATATATGCATGTGTATATATATCTGCCTGCCAGTACTGTATATATGTATATACAGCTGGATTAACATATGAATCGGATTTACTAGATATATTTAATGTTTGCGGCGTTGACGGACGCGTGTGCGGCTTTATACGGAGGCGTTATAACGTGGGAATCGCAAATATCGTCGCACACCGTGATGCCGTTTCAGTATACACTCATGTGAACGAATGAAAGATGGTTTGGATTGTTCATGAAGAGTGCGACTACTGCGTTTGAATGTTATTTATGAGGAGAACGTGCAAAAGGTCTCATAATGAATTCATGTATGTGGTCTTATTGTTCTCCTAATTTAAATTGTTGTTCTGGAGATAATAAGTGGAATTAGCTGTAATTGGTTAGGAGTATATACTATACATACAGAATTAGTAGAAAAGCTACATGAGAATTCGGTTGCAAAGATGCAGATCAACGGAAGTGCTGGATTAGGATGAGTTAGTAGCACTACTTGTCCTCCAATGCTAAAAAATTGTTTTCTAATGCTATTGCCGAAGAAAGACGTGGCAGTTGTAACCTGTTCTGTTGTTCTTGACAAATTCGCAAATCATAGGATCCAATGAAACCAATGTTAGCCAAGTATAGGATAAAAATATATGGCTGGTGATAACATCTCCGTCACCTTAATCTTTGCACTATAGTTATTAAAACAAAACGAAAACTTTAAACAAAACAATGTGGTGTAATTAAACGTTGACACGTTTCTGAGAAATCCTATAGCACTCTCAACGGATGCTGTATTTTTACGAAATAATGTGAGAATCTGTTAATCCTACGGAGGCTGAAAACATCGTCATAGACTTAGGCATATCAGATAAAGCAAACTATAGATTATATTTGAGTGAGGCAAGGGCATGAAGATTATGGATTTCTTGGATTATAAGGTAAGTTCCCTCACCACCAAGTTTTGACTATTAATTTTGGTTTCTCACACCATGATTCCCACAGTTATCACGGTTTATAGGGAATGAGGTACAGCTTACGTATCCCAAATTGTGGATGAAACACTTTAAATGCGTATTATACATATACAGCGTTAGTAAAAAGTCCCGGAACGGTCGAATAACTTTGTTATTTGAAAATTATGGTTTCTGAAATTTGGTATGGGGGTATAGTTAATATAAATGCATTTTATGCAATACAGTTTATATTTTTTTCACTTCCGGTTTAATCGGCAATACGTCCAACTTTTTTTTTTAAACGGAACGCCCAGATTTCTTTAACACTTTTGAATGCAAAATAAAAAACTACGTTCAGGAAGTATTAAGATGTTTATTTTTATTACAAGAAAACAGTTAAAAAATTAAAAAAGTGTCCTAATACAGAAAAAACAAGGTACCTTTGAAAAAAATTGTTGTTTAGTGTTTGCATTCTTTTTACCGTTACATTTGACAATTTTAAAAGCGTTTTAACTTTTGTATCGCTATAAATTTACTTATTTCAGACATTGACACATTTGAAAATGGCAGTACAACTTACAGAATCAGAACGAATTGAGATATTAATGATGCGTGGGTACGGTGATCGTCAACGTTCTTTTGAAGAGGTTCGTATTTTGTTTAATACTGTTTATCCGGATCGTCACATTAGTAAAAATAAGGTATGCCGAACAATTCAAAAGTTTGAAGTCTTTCGTCAGGTGAAGGATTTACCTTGCAGGGGACGTCCATTATCAGCAACAGATGAAGAAACTAGTTTGAATGTGTTACTTACAGTGGAAGAAAATCATCACGTGTCCACAACAGAATTAGGTCAAATTCAGGAGATCTCTCTAAAATCTGCTCATAAGATTCTTAAATCAGCAAGAATGAAAGCCTATAAAATGTATCCCGTCCATGGGTTAACTGAAGATGGTCCAGATCGTAGACTACATTTTTGCGAAACAATGACGGAATTGATCG
>SMLS01064606.1:0-79779 GCA_004785975.1 Popillia japonica
AAAAATGCGTCGAATGCAATTTAACAAGTGCGACACGCTACTATTTAGTACAATTATTACCTTCATTGTATGACTTTATTTAGTGCTATTCAGGTAGAAACCTTCAATCTTAAAAAATGAATCAAATAACATTTCTTTATTTTAGAATGTTTCGACGAATGTTAAACACAGTCATTGAGACGACAATAAATAGCCAGTACGAATCTGTAGTGTATCCAAGTCCTTTCCACCAAAATGATATTTCGCATCTGAATTGGTTGTGTTCAGCGACACCCTGTTTTCCAATTCCAGCTAAAAATGTTAAGATATTACATGAACCGCAAGAATTTTATGCGGCACTTTATGAGAAATGCTCTGCAGCACAAAATAGAATCACTCTAGTCAGTTTGTACTTGGGTAATGGGCAGTTAGAAACTAATCTTGTTAAAGCAATGTTGAATAATGCAAATTTTATTGACGGAACGTTGAAAATCAATATTTTATTAGATTACACTAGAGGAAGTAGATTTACGAATAATTCACGAACTGCTTTGATACCATTATTAAAGCAAAATGATCACAGTTGTAATGTGTCTTTATATCACACTCCTGTTTTACGGGGATTACGTAAAAAGTTAGCTCCAAATAGGTGGAATGAACTATTCGGATTGCAACATATGAAATTATACATCTTCGACAATACGCTGATAATAAGTGGTGCTAATTTATCCAATGATTATTTCACGAATAGGCAAGATCGTTACTTTATGATAACGGATAAACATCTTTGCGATTTCTATTGTGGGTTAGTAAATAAGGTGCAGCAATTTAGTTTACAACTCAATAAGTACGACAAAGTTTCATTAAGTACTGGTTGGACACAGTTGCCATATGAAGGAAGTAAAAATAAATTTATTGAAAAAGCTGGAAATATGGTAGAAAATTATGTGCTTGATGCAAGAGACGAACAAAATTCACACACAAAAGATGGTTATGGTAAAAGAATAATAAAATCGAAAAGCTTAAGATCCTAAAGAATTAATGTTGTAGATACATGGGTTTTTCCCTTAGTTCAAATGGGGCAGCTTGGTATTGAACAAGATGCTGTTGTTACAGATCGAATTTTAGCCGAAGCTCCTAGAGGAACCCAATTATATATTGCTACAGGATATTTTAATTTAACTCATCAGTATATGGAAACTATAATATATAATACACAAGCTAAATGTAAATTACTTATGGCTCATCCTAATGTAAGTTTAAGTTTGTATGTGTGTAATGAAAGATCTATTGGGTCCACTATTTGCCCTGGCCGATTAGTTCAAATTCTTTTAAAAAGTGCATCTGTGGGAAGGACCCAGATTAGGAAGTTCTCCCTATTCAATTTTATGTGGTGCTAGATGCAAGACCGTGAAGTTGCACAGTGCAGAGCAGTGTAACAAAAACTACATTTGGCTTCCTTTGTTATTCCAAGCCTACTTAGATATCCATTCATTTTACAGTGATCTCATAGGAGCCCTCTCAATATATGAATAGTGGTCTTGCTGAGGTTGATACATTATATGTTCCCAGAAGAGTTTGAGCTTGCCTCATAATTTGCTTAGAAGGGGCCACAATACGTTTTCTGGGGCCAGAATCTTTGTGCCAGATAAGTAGCAGTGTAATACTGGAGAATCTAAAAGTAAAGTAGAGCCAACAAAAAAATACTGGGAGAATGTAGAAGAGTGAGGTTTAGTATGACTTCAACAGCAGGCATGGCACAGGTTTTCATTGTAACAATTAGGCATACACATGCTAATCTTTGCACTTTGGAGAGATTAGCCCTTGCAATGGCCAGATTACTTCTTTTGATCTATAAGTGATGATTGGTGTCACTATTGCTGTATACATCCAGAGCAGTATTTTTGGGTTGCATCCTCAATTATTTCCTGCAAAGTTTCTACAAGCCATTGGGGCCTTCTGTGTTAGTTACTTCAAGCTTATGCTTGTTCCACGAAAATTTATTATCCTTCTTCCAATCTACGTCTTGCCCACCAAATCTTCTGGTTTTGAGCCAGGATTCTTTTTTCTTGTAAATGCTATTAAAACAACCTCAATGGAGTTTATGTTGACCTACTGATTGACACCACTTTTTAGTCGTGGTAAGTTCTCTTTGAATTGTCACAGAGGGTATTTTCAAATTTTCTTCTTGCATAAATGACTCTGTCGTCAGCACACCCTTGACAGCATATGCCTAATTTGTATAGGAGTTCATCTGCAGTCAAACTCGACATGAGTAGGGAAGTAACTCGTCCTTGTGGATATCCTCTAATAGTAATGCTGCTTTCTTGACAGCTTCCTGCAGAGTGTTGCCAAATTTAAGTTTACTTTACAATTTATTTATTTTTTAATCTTTAACAGGCAAATGGATTTAAAGGGGCTAAAGGTCCAGCTGGCGGCATTCCGGATGCATACAGTCTAATCGCCCAGAAATTTAGATCAAAATTAGAGAAATTAAACCAAACAAACAGAGTTAGTCTGCAAGAGTATTTGAAACCAGGTTGGACTTATCACGCAAAAGGACTTTGGTATTATGCCCCAGAAGCTAGGTACCCTGCTCTGTCATTAATTGGTTCGCCGAATTTCGGTGAAAGGTCAGTTAAAAAAGATTTGGAAACGCAAATTGCGATAGTAACCGAAAATGAAGATTTACGTAAAGCAATGCACGAGGAATGTAGAAAATTGTATGCGTTGGGATTACCTGCAACAGAAACTCGGATTATTCCAAAATGGGTATATGCTATGGTGTTTTTCTTCAGAGCATATTTTTGAGAAATGTACAAATTAGATATTTTTAATGCTACAATAGTTTGAAATTAAGTATTTATTGGATTATTTATTTTTAAATAAGTACTTATTAAACATTCTAATTGTAATTGTTGATAAATATGTAGGAAATGTTGTTATTTGCAAATTCTAATAAAAGTTTTTTTATACATGATATTCCTGTTGTTTTTGGTCCTAGAACGAAAATTACGCTAAGAATCACATAATTATGAGAAAATATCCTAAATTATTGCTCTTGTATCCAATTTGAAATTAAAGCAGCCAGTGGTAAAGAATTTTCTAATACAAAGGTATGACTATATCCCTTCTCACAAATTACTGCATCAATATCTGGTATATCTTTCTTTATATTGTAGTAATTTATAAGCGGACACCACTTATCTTCAGCGCCATAATATAATTTTATGTTTTCGCTATTCTCCATCAAAATCTCATTATCTCTCTCTCTAATCTGCAACATTTCTTGTAACGCCATACCAAGTACACTTTTTATTACGAATGGTTGCACAAAACTTCTAATAGGCTCAAGAAGATATAATGGCGTATCTGTTATTTTAAAATAAATACGCAGTACCAATTTCTGTATAACTACAGGCAATATGTAAAATAATACAGATAGAAGGAGCACTATATTACCAAATCGTCGTGTATATTTCATGAATTTCTTGCCATTTGGTGAGTCTCCTATATATTCTATTGTAGGAAATAGCAAATAACTTTTAACAACTTTAGAATGAATCGATGGAACACGCAGAAGTCTTAAAATAATATATGATCCAACAGAGTGGCCAATTAAAGTAATTTTTGCATATTCTGGAATGTACTCCTCAATAAAAGCTATCTAAAATAGGTGTTTTCTTTAAAGTTAATATGTAATACGTAAATTATTCACACCTACTTTATGTTTAATTTGTCCTTCCAATCCATATAATTCTTTATTTTCACTGTATACAGGCATATCTGCTACGTTCTTCACACTATGGCCAGCATGCGAAAGAATCCACACAACATTATTCGTTTTTCGATGGACTTCTTCGAGAAATTCTACATAGGCATCTGGAATGCCTGGATTTCCACAAATGCAAACAATGTAATTCAAATTATCTCCACCGGCATGGTCTTTTGCTTCACTCAATGTTTTTCCCCATGTTAAAACTTTTGTGGGTACCTGATTTATTGTAACCCATTCGGTTTGCATATTTTGCTGTAATCTTACAAATAAGGACCTTTACAAATACATTAAAGAAATTTACAATCAATAATTACTTCTTCACCTTTGATCACTTATGGTTATCACATTTGTTACAAAAATCACCAAAAATGATTATATAGCGATAACGAAGTTGACGTGAGGTTGTTAGATTTCAAAAATTAGGACAATTACCAAATTAAATCGAATTAATATTTCATAGAACCGTTAGTTTACTACTTTGGTCTTGATATAATAGTGTAGAAATAAATTGTGGTATACTCCCCATGATTTGAATGCTGTGGATTTACTCGATTTACTAAAAAAGTATGATTGCTTGGATAAGTTTGAAAAATATCTTAGGTTTATAAAAATTTCCTTAGAAATGCAGGTAAAGTGCTAAATCACAGTATAATTTAGTTACTACAATACAATGTAAGTACGGTAAGTACTTCCAATGCTTCCAGTTACTTGTCGTTTCTCGCAAATTTTGTCAGGGTTTTGAATTAAATTTGATGTATCGACAATGTTGCCAATGTGAATAGTAAAAATTATTCAAATGCTACTCCAAAGTTCAATAGTGTAATAAAAATACTGAATCAACATTTGCAGATTACAATGCAACGGATGTTTTCTCTGTTATATCTACCTCTTTTATAACATAACGGGCTTTCATTAATTGTTGTAACACGACACATATGCAACCAACATCACAGATTGGTACAACTGTAAACAATATCCCTAATTGAAAATAGTTTGACAGAAATTATTTTAAAATTTCCTTTAATTGAAACGTATGAAATTTTTGGGCGGAATAAAAATAAATTTTACTTGTATGTTTATTTAATTAAAACACTTGTATTATCATTTTAATATCATAATTTTTATAATGTCAATTGTCTACTTAGTTAGTTATTATGCAGGATTGCCAATCCAAATGTATGCAACCAATATTGCAACAAATCAGGTGGGTTACGTTTTTTTATGAAGGCATCGAGTTCCACTGTGCAAACTTCGATTTTAACTGGTAACGAGACAAAGAAGGTAGAGATAGGCAACTTTTCAGCGAACTATTGCGCGATATACTCGCCATCTATTTTTATTGCTTGCAATAATTATTGCAAATTGTGTGTCTAATGCTTAGATCATATATATTACATGGATAGCGATATGATGCTCAAAGTATGTTTTAACATATCACAGACATATTTTATTCTTCCATTTCACACTTACTTTAGGGTATGCCTATCTATCGTACACACTTTCTACCCCGAGAAACAAAACGTGCAAACTTCAAGTCGTAAGTGCGATCGATATAAGAGCGAAATTCGAAATCACGCTGGCGCAAATTTCGAATTTATGCTAACAGGGACGTTAGAAGGGTTTTTTTTTGTTCATTTAAATAAATCTAAACTGGGATGAATGTTTTATATATTTTATATTAAAAATAAATGGCATATATGCAGAATTATACATATATAAACATTCTATAAAAAATATATTTATTATGAAACGATATTAATTTGGTAAATTATTTTCTTATTCTTTTAGGGGTTTCCTCATTTTTACATTTCTTTGCCTCGTAATGCATTCTGATGCGTACATAATTTTAAAAAACAATCAATAGTCAATCAAACGATTAAACAATAAACATAACTGAACATAGCCATAAAAGCAAATGGAGTGAAAACTTCGGAAACGAACAAATAAATCGCGTACGGTTGACTATTGATACGCTTGCGCGATTTTAGAGGGTACAACGAGGATAGTACTATTGGTGATACTTATACTGAAGAAAGAAATAGGTTCAAAAAAGCACGTTGTACATGTCAAAACAACAACGTCCGAGTTCTTAAATGCTATAGCGGTATCCATGTAATATATATGATCTAAGGTCTAATGGTATACGTTTCATAGCTATACCCAGCTATACCGATAAATTTTAAATACTATCCAGGACCCAGGAAACTTTCATAATGGAAAACTGCATTAATTAATTTCTTTAATTTTAACAAATCTCCCGTCATGTGAAATCTAGAAAAAATAAACTTGTAAATTGCATATTTATTTATACAAAAAATACAATAAATTAAACATATTTTACGAATCATTTTTCTTTAAAATTACAAATTACAACCGGATGAAATTTTGGTAAAGCAAATTATATAAAAATAAATTAAGTATAAAAAAGAAAGATAAAATAAAGAAGTTCATACCTCGCTAAGTCTGATCTGGTGTACATTTTTATTGTAAATTGGTACCTCAGCCTCAACAATCACAATTACTATTTTCATTATTTATTATTAAAAAATGTTTAGCATTATAACTATTTTTAGTGATTCAAAACCGGGGAAATATAAGATGACTAAACTTAAAATAAAATGTTAAAGCTAAATTAATTATTATTATTTCTAACAATTTTATCACACGTTAACTTCTGGAGTACCACTTTTACTTCTTAAATTGTATTTGTTTATGTAGTGAACATCTGTTAAATTATTAATTTTTTTCCTACTAGTGAGATTTCTTATAGAACCATCATAGGAATCATTATAGACCATAGAATTGCCTTTATTTAGTTTATTAGACAGTGGCGAAGATCTTTCACTTGTGCTACCAATATGAGGCGTACCATTCATCTCTTTTTGCACATCTGATTCCATAGTATCTAAATAATTTATTTCAGGACTTTTGTGGTATCCAGAAATGTACGACAGATGTTCAGATGTATAACAAGTGGATTTTGATTCTAAAAAATCAATTTTTTTTGAGATATTAATTATTTTATCATATATCTCGTTTAATAACTGTGTATTAAGTAAAACAGTATTTTTATAAGATATGGCAGTTAGAATTAAAATAACAATATTTATAAACATGCAAGTATATCTTGAGCACCAAATATAAAAGTAGTAATCTGCTTGTACATCTTTTATATCACTCGTAAACTGATTAGTTATTAAATAACAAATTAATCTTTCTATAAATGTATTAAATGTTAAAATTGTAAGCATTATCAGCCGGGCAGTGCTAGTTCGAGGAACTGAAGTAAAAAATATAACAAAGAAACATGAAACTATATAAAAAACTAAAGTGTCAAACCAGCTAATTTCACCTAATAACCATGATTGTAAATTACTTATACTAGTAGAAAATATCTTTAAAATTTCTTGTTGGTCTTTAGAAGATTCATAAAATTTAGCCATACTTTTCTCTAAAGCATTACTGTATTTCATCAATTGTTCTTGTAATTCTAGACTATCTCTTTGGCTTTGTAAAATCTGTTCTTGATTTTTAGCAGACTCATGTAATTGCTCTCCCACTTTCCATGTATTTTCAGCTATTGTTTCATGCCAAATTTGTCCACGTAAAAACCAACATATATTTTGTGTGTGAGTGTAGAATTCAGTGTATACATTGAAGGCACGATCGCTCATAGAATTTATGCATATGGCACGTAAATTCGGCTTCTTATTCAGTTCACACTCGTAAGTGTCATGACCAGACATCAATAAAAAACAATTGGTTAATTGCAATGATATTTCTGCTTGCGTATCCTCTGATAAACTACGGCACCCCTCATTAACATGTCTAATAGCTGATTTCCAACAGTTTCCATATTGAGGTAGATTACCACGCTCTTGTAGAAGCTAGAAATACTTCAAGTAACCGAATTGAAATTGAATTTATTATAGATAATCACTTGATATTGTTGACGTCCCTGTTCCTGCATTTCTTGAGATCCTTGCCCATATACATAGATGAGATCTTCGAAGGCTATAACATAGGCTAAATAACAAATAAAGCTTTGCAGAATTTTGAGGTTCATTTTTCCCTAGATTTGATTTAGATGACTATTTTTAGTATCATCTTGCATTATCAATTGCGGTTTATATCTTGAGGTAAATTGTGATAATAGTACGTTAGATTATTTAACATATTTTCATATTTTGAAAATGTAACCTCAAAATTATGAACGGGACTACACCAATAATAGAAACCTGCAATAACCAATTGTATACACCGATTTTTTCAAGTTGCTTCAGCTATTCATCCATAGATGGAGGCTTCGGTTATAATTCTTATTAAGAAAATAATTACCTATGTGATTTTATTTAAGAGTTCTTGAGAATCGCATTATTTAATTTAAGGCACGTCCACAGATAAGTTTGTTATTGCAAAATAACGAATCATTACTTTGGTTGGAAATTCACTCTTGTGTAAGTGCGAAATTTCTCCAACCTACGTTAAACTTCTTTTCTTTTGAAATATTTGGGTCAAATTGTAATATACATACTACATAATATGCAATTTATTAAGAGTCATGGATTATAGTATGGGACTACATCATGTTATTATTAAGGAGTTGATAAATTCGATTGCAATTTATTTTACTTATTGTTAGTTTTTCAAATAAACATTGTTGCACTCTGATTCTAATATGATATATCTTACTATCCTTAATTACGGAATTACCAAATTGACAGCACAAAGCCCTGCATTCAAAGTGATTTTTCTTTTCTTTTCCATAGAATTACTTACAAGTATTATTTTTAAAATTTGACGTCCATATTAAGTTTACAAACATCTAAGAAGACATAATCGTGCCGATTGTTATACGCTATGAAACACTGTTCAAATTAATTCAATTCAGGGGCAAAATGTAATGACTAAGAGCCGACAAAGGGGACTATCAATTACCTGTAGATTTACAGACAACAGGTTATTGTTAACGTAATAATAGTAGGTATATACCGTGCAGCAAGGCGAAGGATAAAGGAATGTAAAACTAATACAATAACACGTCTGAATTGTTGAAATCAGTAGTATCTGCCTTGTTTGTAAATAACACGCTAATTTAAATTTCAAGATTAGGTAATTCTTGCGTTTTTATTGTTAAAATTGGTGACAGGAGAATTATTATTTTGGCGTAAAACGAGAAGCTGATCTGTTTATATGGACGCCTACTACACATGTTAGCAAAGAAGCCAAGGTTCTTGTAATTACGAATTTCATGTGTAAATCTGAAAAGCAATACTTTTTAGAAAGGATCAAAAAACTGACGCTAGCATGAAAGGGTGATTCTAATTTTGACTAAATTCATTTTTTGATATACATAGGTATAGATAGACTGTGTGAGACAGGTCTACCGTGTCATCAGGTTTTGTAAATAATACTGGAGAAGCACCGACTCATGACTCCATCCTGACACCGTGTTAAAGAGCCACCTTTTGGAAGTGTGGGTAGATCAATCTACATCATGCGGTTTGGCTATTTTCGTAATACTTGGAAGCATTCTAAAATTTTCGCCAACCTTAGGTTGTTAGTTCCCTTAATGGTATAGAAAATCAGTTTCCCAATCAGATATTGCTCCTGTATGTTCACAAATTTTGATATTTCCACCGATACAATTATTTGACGTAATTGAAATTCGTTGTTTCAAATTAATTCGATTAGTTTCTAAAGTAAATCGTGTTATACAGTTCCTTCTGCGGCCGCCTTTTCTAAAAACTAAGTCCAAATACTACCATGAACATGAACCTTTCTATAAAATACCTGAAATTAGTCAAAACTCTATTAATATCTGTATACATACGTGAGAATGAAGTCAGGTTATTTGATGGGATTTGACGTAGACTGCTGCGTTAGCTGGATGGAATCCTGAATTGTGCCTCCAAATAAAGGGCGAAATCCCAGAAATTCCAAAAGTTATTTTCAATTTTTTTTGAGACTTTCAAGTCTTTAATTAGGGATAACATTTGATTGGCGTAGTGTATAGAAAAAATTATGATGAGATTCAACTCTCTTAGATTTAGAATTTATCCCTTCAATTGCTAAGATACCTAATTTTTCATTATAATCATACTCACTTTTCAGGGGCATTTGTCTTGTTCCAATTTTGCTTTGAAACTTTTTCCAGGACCGTTTAGAAAAGATGTTTTTACTTCAATAATTTGCTGTATATTTGTAGACAAGGGCGTCAAAGAAAGTCAAAAGAACAAAAGACAAAAGGACCAATCTTCGCACCACTAACCTTCAATCTTTGATTCGTATGTAATGACGAACATATTGTTTAAGAATATCACATATTACGTTACAGCCAATAATGCGTTGAATTTAAGGATGACTGTTCAGTAGCTTGCGTTTGATAATTTAAAGGCAAGCTAAACAAATACATATTAACTTACCGTGAAAAACCAATATTGGAAATGTTTATGTGAGTATAAAGTTAATATTTTTTTAAATTTTCCATGATATAATCAAAAATCAATTTCAGACAATTATGATTTACGCCACCAGCTTCAATATCGTGATACTGCACGTTAAACAAATTTCTTTTATTGCAATAAGAAATATTAAAAACGCAACAAAAAACGTTTTACATTTATGTAGGTATACATATGTAACATTTCGCAATAAATTGTCTCGAGATTTCCCGGAGCGCTTTTTTCGGTGGTAGGGCAAGGTTACGGGCTTAGGTCGGATGGCTATATAACGAACCGTTGGTCCGAAACTGCGTTACGATTAATCTGTCAAAAAGATCGGTTCTCTGAGTGAAAATATTACAACCATGAAGTGCGTGGTAAGTAACCCCGATTCTCGGAAAATCGCGATTCGCTAGTTTTCGCCGTGTGTTTATGTCAATTTGCTATCGCGGCAGCGACGTTTCTGATTTTATTTTTTTTTATTTTACAATATACGCTTGAATGATTACAATGGGCGGGAAGGAACGGAATCGTTAAAAAATCTATCGAGTTATTGAGCGGAAATTGTGTGTGAATTTCGCTTTTTTTTCCTTGAAATTTGTATAATGTTTACATACACGTATGCAAATGATTGTGGTAAATTGCGACAAACGGGATAATTATAATGATATACACTGATGGGCGAAACTGAACACATAGTAATATGTAAGGAAATAATTTAAATTATAGAAAAGTTGTTGACTGTTTTGTGTAAATTAGTATATTTTCAGAAACATAAATAAACTTATTGTTCTAAAATAAGCCAAAAGTAAAAATATATTCTAATTTAAGTCTGTATATGTGTATTCATGTCGGACTCAGTTTTGCACCTGTACGTGTATCAATTATATAGAAAACGTTAAAAATGTTTATAGAGAACTGTTAGAATTCCTTTAATTCTTCTAGGCATTTGACAGTGGTGAATGGTATTCCATATGTAGACGCCTTTTTTAATGAGCCCACAGCTTCTGAATAGAATTGAGGTCGAGACTTTGTGCAGGCCAATTCAGTTGTTGAAATTGTTGAGATGCTAACCAGTTTTGTACAAATTTGGCAGTGTGTTTTGGGCCTCGATCCTGCTGAAAAATCACTTCATTTTCTGGTATAGGCGCGTTTCCTGTTTCAAGTAACTGATCTTCCAAAATAGCTTCGCATGTGTATTGATTTATTCATACCTCCTTACTACGTTTCCATGATCGTAAAGATCGTGTTGAATACGGATTTAGGGTCGATGCGTATCTAAAATGCTGAGTGTTTCCATGAGGTGAATTGAATACGTATTCAATACGTTTACGATACACCAATCAGCTGTTTACGAAAGCTATAAGTAATAGTTGAGTTTAGAAAACATTTTCTGTTTTTATGTGTGGGTGTTCTGTGTTGGTTTATATTAGGTTAAAGTAATACTACTATTAAGATGTTAATACCTACCAAATACCTATCGAATTTACTCATAAACCGCTAGCAACATTGAAGTGCGCATGACCGGATCGAATCAACTGTTTCCATGACATTCAATACACTTCAAATCCAGATACGATCCTAAAATTTACCGTATCGTATTTGGGCTTGGAGTGTGTTCAATACGTATTCAGTCACTGTTTCCATGAACACTTTCAATCCAAAAACTGTATTCAATCCGTATTCAACACGGTTTTTACGGTCATGGAAACGTAGTATTTTGTGTGAACGTTCAATACCATACGATGTCATACAGCCCCATATCATTATTGAGCCACCGCCATGGTTACCAACCATTTTAACATGTTCTCGTAGGAGAGAAGCACCGTCTTTTTTTCCAACACCAAGTATGACCGTTCGAAGTATGTATATCTATTTATTTTAGTTTCATTGTTCCATATAACTCATGGCCATTGCTCAATTGATCAGCTTTCATACTTTTTTACAGATACTTAATAAATGAGCTTTAATATTTTTAACGAAAAGCAATTCGCTGATTCATTTTCCCATGTCCTTGTTTTGCCATACATGTATAGATTTGTTACTATAGACGCAGTTGGAAAATATGATTTTTTGGTAATCTTTTTTTTAACTTCTCTTGTTGCTCATCAGTGTATGTATATAAGACACGGTCAGCAAGAAAACAGTTTTAGATCATTTACATACAGTACATACATACATACATATTTTAAGGTCTTGATTCGTTTTGCCTTGTTTTATTTCCTGATAACAATGAAATTTAATCAATAAAAGTTATTTAGAAATTCATTATTGTTCAGAACTTCATAATGTATTACCTACAGAACTTGATACTGTTATCGCAGTTATATAATTGAAAAATTAAAATTCGTAATTGCAGGTGGCAAGTAATATCCACTTACAATTAGTAATGTTAAAGATCATTGTTTGTGCTAGAATATTTGCAATTCAAAGTAATAATTCACGATACACTTGTAAACTACAATGTTACATAAAATTACAATTTACAATGTAAATAAATTAAACTTATTTTGATATTTCATGAAAATATTTTGGATTAAATAGAAAATTGCAACAAAATTATGATGTCATAGTAATGTTTCTTTTTTGAAATTAGGTGCTGCATTTTTACTACTTATACATATGAGGTCTTTTCTGGTCCATATTTTCCTAAAACTGTATTGAAATCGGTTCAGAGATGTAACAAGGCAGATTGAGTTAATTCATCGTAGTGTGTCAAAAATTTACTGGCAACATTTAATGCACTTATTTTGCTATTTTGAATTGAGCCTCTGCATATTTTGATGTCATTTAATGAAGAATTGAAAAACCGACATTTTTCTAGTTAGATTATTAGAATTCCTAATTCTTTCAAAGTTCTTTTTTTCCGGGAAATTCGTTATCTACTGCAATAAACAAGATCAATAACCGAATAACAGTTTATTGACAATACAAAGCATTTAAACGCATTTCCCTTTTTCTATATCTCAAATTTTAGTTAAGTTAGAATTTGATAACATATTTCATTTTTATGATATTTTTTCCACTTCTAGATCAATTGCAACATTCTAATTCGAATGAAGATGAAGATCAAATTTATTCCATAACCTTTACAATATAATTTGGTTTTCGTTACAACTTCGTCAGTGGAATAAAATTGACATTTAATTCGTGTCAAATAATAAATAAATAACTAGCCATGCCTATCAACAAAATTATCTACAGCCAAAAAAATTCAGTGAGGATTATGTTTACAATATAGTGGACAATTTAAGATAATTTTGAGATGTAAATTTATAATCATAAGAATAATGATCTTTATATCAATGTATTTTTTTTTGTCAAGCTCTAACAATTCTGTTCAAGGACTAAGGAAAAACATGGCAAAAAAACCTAGTCAAGAGCTTATTAATAAGTAAAAGAAAGGTCTTAAAAATACATAAGTATAACATATTTCATGAAAATGTTTTGTATTATACAGAAGATTCAAAAAAAAAAAATTATGATGTTATAGTATGTCTTTTTGTAATTAGATGCCATATATTTTATTGTTTATTTGAATTCTTTTCTTATCCATATTTGCCGAAAATTCTATTAAAATTTGTGCATATTCAATGAGGAATTCAACGAGGAATTGAAACACATTGACATACATTTTCCTACTTTGAAAATTACTAGAATTCCTATTTTTTCCAAAGTTTTTTGGATGAAATTCGTTAACAACTGCAATAACCTAGATCAATAAATGAAGAATAATTTATTGGCATTAAACTATAAGGATGAATCCTCGGGTGCTTTGTCACGGGTCCAAATTTTCTTTCGACGTTTCGCTGTTGATATTGACGGCTTCTTCAGGATAATTGAGCTGATCGCCATGGTCCGATATTTCTCTTATATTGGTGCATCCAAGTGTGAAGTTGCCGCTAAGTTACCGTGACGGTTTTTCATAGTAGGCTCTTCCACTTGTAGCTGAGGTGGTACCCTTTTTGTCTACGGTTTTAATCTATTCTACCTCTATAGCTTCCCTCATGAAGCCATTAGTATTTTTCCGTAATTCTCGGTGGTAACATCACTTTCACGTTGTTGAAGTCTATTTTGTACCTGGTGTCATGTATCTCTTCTGTCACTGCTGATTGCTCGATTTTTTTTAATCTGGCGTTCCTCTCGTTCTGTTAATAGGTCTTTCTGTTTATCCAACGTAGCATTGCCCGCACTGGCATGTTATTTTGGAGAGACCCTGTGTGTGAACAGTGAAATGCCGAAAGAACATTTTGACCCACAGTAATGGTTTTTTTTGTAAATATTTCCATTTATTCACCAACAAGGCGACTACGTTGCCTTCTGTAACATATGATAACACTTTTAACATCTTTCAAATTAACTGAAGTTCTTCTAAACCCACGCTCAGTCTAAAGTTATGAATCCAAGCATTTTGCAAAACTTTGAAGATCACGCTTTCTACTGTATTTCTACATAGATTGGTGACTTTTCCATTGCTCATTCCTAAGAATGTTCCTTTACGTAAATATTTCCTGTAGAACTCCAGATAATTGTTCAAAAATTCGCTGGATGTTTCAATGTCTTAATATTAAAAATGTGCACTGTAATAAATGATCCACTAGCCTGGAACTCTTGTATTTTTATCTGATATAATTTTTTTCTTGCTACAACCGTAATTACTACGATTTTCACATGTAAATAAGCTTCACCTAATTCTTTAATTACAACAAAATTTGAAAGTTTGGAAAGCTGTTTAATGCTATTTATAAATCTCAAAGTTAATTGAGTATCGTTTGTAATTTTTTTTTGTCACCGATAAGGGCTACAAAATTATCACTTTGCTATTGAATTTAAATGTAAACTTTATTTAAATCAATTATAGCGAGTATAGCTTTGTTTTTTTGAATTTTTGTGCAAACAAAAAAACAACTTTTCCATCGTTGACTTTCTACCACCTTTATGGCAATTTAGGGATTCCATGGAAGAAAAAATGGTTGTCTTTTGACGAAATCCATTCAAGCAGCTATTTTTTGATTTCTTACTGGTTTTTGAAGTGTTGGTCCACAATCTGATGAATAGGAAGCATGCGGTATAATTTCTCATTTAAGTGCTTGAAGTTTTGCAACGTGTTGGAGCATTATCTTGCAAGAAAATGACTTTACGTTATGTGTTAGCAAAAATTGGACATTTTTCGTTGAATGCATGGTTCAAATCTATTAATTGTTGTTGGGAAGGTTCTGATCGCACCAATTACACAACATAACCTGACTTCCATGGTTGATTCGTTTTGCTGTTGTGTGAAAATTAATTTTTCATCGCCAGTCACAATTCGATGCAAAAATTGTCATCTTTGGTATCTTGTAAGCAAAGCATTGCAAACCACTAAAGGATTTTCAATGTTGGCTTTCGTTAGTTCAGGTGGTATCCATTTTCCTTCGTTTTGAATCATTTTTATAGCATGTGGATGTTTGTTTATAGTTACTTGAATGGTATTTAACTGTTTTGCAAGTTTTTTTGCTGTTTGAACTGAATTTTTTGGTTGACTAGAATGTTCTTTACCACTGACATCAAAATCACCACTTTTGAATCGTTTAAACCAGTTTTCATAGGTCTGTTGAGTTGGTGTATGTTCACCATAAGTTTGTTGAAGTAAACGAACACTTTCAGTAGCTTATTGTTTCTTTTAATTAAAGCAAAAAAGTAATATTTCCCACGAATGTTGTTTTGATGGTATTATCTTGATTTTGTTGAAAATTATTGCTTAATTTATATCACAATTTACCGATAAAGATAATGAATATGTATTTCGTACTAGACTTCGTTTCTGTCTCCAAGAAAACATCTCGAATATAAATTTTAATAGATAGATAATAATAGATAGGTTGTTTCTTTTTGAAGTGCATGTTTGTATCATTTAGTGCACCTTTACTGCGAATGGAAACTTTAGAATATAGGTGGTAAGATTCAGTACTCTATATACATACAAAATCAACTAATTGTAAATCTGTTAGAAGCTAACCTTAATGGCTTTATTTTGTATACGGGTGCATTATCATTAAGAACATGTGAATGATTTTAGTGTATATACAATAATTCTTCCAATTATACTACCAGCACACGTTCTTTATATAATCACATCCATAAACTGAACGCCCATTGTGATGGAATACTGCGTTTACAAGCATGATACATGATTTCTCTTTAAAAAAAACACTAATAGTTCTGATTGCATACCTATGTAACCTTTAATCAATTTAAAAAAGGTGAATTAACGATATATTATTCTACGACAATAACTGTGTCCTTTTTTATACTTCCTCTTCTGTTATCGGACAATCATTTACGTCATTCTTAAACGGAATATATCTGGGTATGCATATTAGTTAATAAGCACATAAAAATTCAAGAAATATTCAAACTCGTATAAGTGGAGTGTTTACTACCGAGGCTACATAGTAGCAGTTCCTTTTCGCATTACAATTAAAGATATTAATTGCGAAGTTGTAATGAATACAAATCTTTACTAGAAACTGGATCTGCCGCAGCAATTAAAAGATTTTATCTTATGCATACGCAATACCTACTGTATTGAAGTGTGCATATTTTCTGTTATTTCTGACTTACAAAATCGTTTCGAAATCTGCAGAATCTAATAGGTATGTATTTATAATAGGTACATATTATGCGCCAGCCTGCTTTATATTAAAATTAAGCAATGTAAAATTCAAGGCACGTGCTAAGAAATGTTTTTTTGCATATACAGGACAGATTTTATGACCTGCGATTTTTATGTCAATGAATTATTTATAAGACACATTATTTATAGTAGTAGGTATTAGTCGTAAATAAATTAACTATACATTGTCATTGATCCAGAGGAAAACGTTTTTGAAACAAGTCGCACATAACCTGCGGTATACGTCATTTCCAACGTTTTAATAACAAAAATAATTAATTTTTGCTAGCCTTTTATGAGTCATTTGATTATTATGAATCACTCTGTTTCCCTGTTTAGGCGATTATTTCGTTATAAGGTGTGTTCTTTGTATAATATTATTTCTCATTGCTATGCAGTTATAGCATATTTATTAGATCAATCAAGACTCATTGCTGATTTGTCTTCAATTGCAATTAAATGCTACCTTGTTGCATTAATAATTTTTTGCGATTTCAATATTTGTATGATCCCTTAATACGTACTTACTTGAACTCAATTATTTTTGTCGTGATAATGTTGATTGATTTTTGTAATTTATGATTGAGCCAGGTTCTAACGTAACGTAATTCAAAAGGTCCTTTTCAATTGAGGGAGTTGCGTCAAGATGTATTCATTTTGTAAATTTGTTTTAAAACAAAATTTTGGCCTTGATATTTCTGGAAAGAACTCATCCCGCTTTGTTCTTTTCTTGTGTGAAATGATGTCACCACCTTTTCTTAACCACCACAACCTTCCATTTAAAGCTTCTGCAATGATATTATTAAGTTTATATTGTAAACTGTCGTGGGTGTGAACAAAACCAGAGATCATATTGTCATCTTTAGCTACTTCAAACTATTCAGTAAGAGCGGATTACAGATGTGAGTCATCATCCTCTTAACACCGCGGCCTAGGCCATTGTGTCATTCCGTGTCAAGTGTTTCTTCATACATAAACAGGTTAATCTCTTTTACTAGGTTTAATAGCGTGAGTGCTAAATGTTTTTCCAGTAAATCAGTTAGTAGGTTGATTGATTCCAACAATCCAGTCTGCGCTATTCCATTGCAGCGCATTCAAATACTACGTGGTAGGCTGGCTCCTCTTCCTCATTTGCATAGTCTGCAAATAGGTTCATCCTTACCATACCAATTCTGTGTAAGTTCCTTAGACAACCGTGTCTTGTTAATAGACTCGCCATTGTTCTAAACTATACTCGTTTGAGGGCCAGCATATCTATTGTGAATGCAGTGATGGCTGCCCCGTTTGCTGTGTATCTGCCCCTCAACATTATCCTAGCATTTCAGTCTATGTGTCTCCAATCCTGTCCACGTCTTATCTAAGTATCCTAGGGAGCAACCTGTTGGCATGCTTTTTGATTCTTATTGTTACCTTTAAGTAAAAAACCAATCCTAGGAATTTAGCATATTGATTGAATTGTACCGTTAACATCACAGCCATCTTTAATTCCAATACCAGATGCAGTCTAAACATATTTATTACTAGCTTGTAAAAGGTTTAAAAACGTTGAAGTGCATCTAAAGGGTTTTTTCCATTTTTCCAGCTGAAATAATCGCAAATCATACTTTAATGAAATATCTTACATTAGTACAACAAAATAACATATGGCGCAACTTATACTTATGTCAAAATGCTGATAACATTGCACACCCATATCTCGTTGTCCTCTTTTTTCTCAATTTGTCATATCTCGCTGTTCAACAATTCGATAGCCACAAATATATGATTTGGAGTTCGAAGATTGCATTTACACACTCAATTTAGACAGTAAGTCCCGCAGTTAAGTGTACTGATAAACAATGCAGCCTGTAAATACTGCAAAAAATACATTCAGATCCAATTTACTCATTATGCAATCTTTTAAAACATATTCAGCTATAGCCAATAGTTAATGCTGTAAGCTCAAATTATCTATTTATCTCAATTTGCTCCAGAGATAGTGTTTAGACACGTTTTCAACTAGCCGCGTTCAAAAAAGGTTGTAAGTGAAAAAAGAGAAGTCAAACAACTTAACATGTACTACTCCCATTGCGTTTTTGAGAAAATTCCACTCCAAATATATTCTCAAAAATATTATCTACTGAAATTAACAACTAAAATTCACAGTTTTGACAAAAAGAGACCTCTGGTTTTCTAAATTTTAATTTATTTAAAGTTGATTTCTTATTTTTGCACTACAGCCAGTGACATCTAGCTATACAAGAGAGAAGTTAAGTTTAAACTTATATAAAAATTAGTTATACTATTGTAGTGGTTTATGGTTTCGAAATATCATCACTTTATCATAAAATTTGACATAAAATTTTCCTCCGACGTGTACAAATTCCAATGTAAACAAATGCTATTTTTGAATGATATCGCTAGCTATTGTTGGTAGTGCTAATGTTAAGATTTATAAAACATTAACAGAACATTTAAAGAACAGATATATTAGTATTATCAGCCTCAACCACAACTAACACAAACTTAAGAACTACTCCTTTATTATGTATGTATATGTGTTTCAGATATTCTTCCTACTGGTTGCATATTTGGCTATCGTTACAGCTTCGGGATATGGCTATCTAAAAACCTATAAATATGGATATCTATCTCCTAGCCTCGGCTACAGACCTAGTTATGTTGGGGAAACTTCGTCAGATTATTTTGGAAACTTAGGAAATAACCGCCAAGGGTATCGCCAGAGAGGATATGATGGTTATAGCAATCAGTACGGTTCGAATTTTGGTAGCGGGTATGGAGGTTACGGTGTTGGGTCTTACGGTCTAAGACCATGGTATAATAACTACGGCAGTAGCTATATACCTGATTTCTATAAACCTAATTATAACCCATACGGCACGGGATTAGGTTCTTATGGTAACAATTATGGTTCTTATGGTAACAAATATGGTTCTTATGGTAACAATTATGGTTCTTATGGTAAGGACGCTGCTGGTTATGGTTTGGCACTAGGTGGTTACTACAGCGGTCTAAGTAATTATCCCAGCACATACAGTGGTTATGGAGGATATGGTTATTCATCACAAAAATGAACACCTGATGTATATATGTGTACATACTTTCGTTACTTTCTTTATATTAAATGTAACAATAATTGTAATGAATAAATAAAATTATTATTAGAAATTTATAAAAATGTGTCATGATTACAAACAGCCAGAGTACATAACAGTTTGTAGTAATCATAACAAAGATTTAAATAATTCAACATTTCCGTTTGTTGAGCAAAAACTTTATACATGTCCGTGACTTTTTGAATTTCCCACCTCTTAACTGATATGGCAACACTGCTCCTGTCAACAGATATTTGTCAGTTGAGTCCTGTTAAAATTTGAACAAGTGGCGTCGTTTAGTTTGCGTTTACCAGCCATTGATAGCAGAACATGTGAGGAGAGCATGGAAAAAAGTGAATTCCATGTGCTTATTAAGCATTAGTTGAGGTCTCTACGAAACACACAGCAGTTCCAATTTTGAATAATCACTTGGGTATGAGAGAGCTTTCCGCAAAATGGGTGCTACGTTTGCTCACAATTGGCCACAATCGCAACCGTGTGACAACTTCGCAGGAGTGTTTGTTAAGTTTTGTTGTTTAACCGCAAAATGAATGACTCTTTGCGCCGTTTCTTAACCGTGGACGAAACGTGGACCCACTACAGCACACCAGAGACCAAACAGCAGTCAAAGCAATGGGTTTCTCGGGGTGAATAGGTTCCAAAGAAGGTGAATGTGGGTTTGTCAGCTAATAAAGTCATGGTGACTGTATTTTGGGCTCCACGCGGTATCATCCACATTGGCTACCTTCAAAAGGGTAACACAATTAATGGCAAATTTTATGCCACTTTATTAGGGTCGATTCAATAAGGATTTGAAAGAAAATGATCGCATTTGGCCAAGAAAAAAGTTCTTTTCCACCAAGACAACGCAAGGGCCCACATGTTATAGTTTCCATGGCAAAAATCCAAGAATTAGGCAACGAATTGCTCCTTCACATCTCCTTCATCCGCCCTATTCTCCGGATTTAGCCACGAGTGACTATTTCTTGTTTCCAAACCTGGAGATTTGACTCCAACGACAAATCTTATTTTTTGGAAGAGATAAAAAAATTGGAGAAAAGGAGACGATGTTGAAAAATAAAATGATTTTTTATACAAAAACCTGTGTTTCATTCAAAAAGTCAGGAACATATTGACCCACCCTAGTCGTTTGATTGATTTTGGATATATCATGTCAAAATTAAACGTAATGTCGTTTTTAGTTGTCGCATATTGTCATGTTAATATCCCTTAATTAAACGAGTTTTAAACAGCTATAATTGGAACTAGGCTACATGCAGGGGGCCGGAGTTGATAAGAACATCATTGTACTTGGGAAGAAAGACAGGAAAAGAGAGGGCAAAAGATGTTGCGTAACCATTTACAATGTAAAAATATGTTTTTTTTATAAAAAGTAATTTGCAGATTATCTGCAAAGCACCTATGCGTTTAACACAGCCTTAAAGAGAAAATAATCTTTCAAACGATGCAACACATCACCTATGTCGCAAAGGATCTATCTAACCACATCACCGACCACATCTAATCATTTAAAAAAATATAGCTTAGCGATCCTGTATGTCAAAATTATGTGCAGAATGACCAACTTAAGAAAAATAATTGAAAAGCTTGTTGCCTAGCAACCAGCAAATTGTTGATCGAATTTGACAGTTTTCAAGTTAAAACTGTTTATTTTGTTGCAGTATTAATATTGTGCGTCATAATTTTTGTTTAGTATTTCAATAATCTTGCATAGTCTTCTGTAAGTTTGTGTAATGATGAGATCACAATTTCTTACGCAGTGTATGGTATTTTCCATTTTACTCTCGAATGGAATATGCGAAAAATGCGTTGAACCAAGAGTAGTTTGGAAGCAAACAATTACCAAAGATGCTTCATCATTGTTAAAGAATAATGCGTGCATCGTCGAATTAGAAGTAACTTGTTATGCTGGGAAAGTGACTAAGCTCTACGCAGATATTGAAGGATATATTAAACCAATACCATCAATAGGAGAAAACTTATTTCAGATAAGTTGGATTGAGGATTCTCTAATTCCTCGACCACCAACAAATAAACTTATTCGTATTTTCGACGAAGAGGGATTCTTTACAATTACTAAACGACGTCAATTACGACGTGATACGGATAACGTAGAGGAGCTTTTTAGGTTATCTGTAGATATTCCGGGTAAATTTACTAAATCATGGCTGAAATGCGAGTTAGTGGCGATAGTTGCTGCCGTTTTAATTGCATATGTTGCGTTTAATTTAAAAAGAAGATTGTTGTTGTAGAATTTTTTATAATTTATTCATTGTTTTGTAATTTAATTTGATTTGTAAAAGATATGTTCTAAATCGAACTACCTGTTAAAACTAAGAATTTATAATAAAGAAAGTATGCCAAATCCTACACATTTTCTTTCGGATTAAGCTTACTTAATCCGATGGCACTACCCACATTGATTGTACTTATTTGCGATTATTATATAATCTGAATTATCACTAAGTATATCTCACAGTATATATCACAGTTTTTTTGTTACAGTATAGACATGCCAAAAATAATTTTTTAGATTTTCTTTATTGAGAGACATTAGTTATTCATGATGACTTCATGGTAGGTATTTCCATTTTGGGAATCTTGGCACAAAATTTGCAAAAATATAGGTATATACACCAGGAGAAAACAGTTTTAAACTTTCACTTTCACCGTCAAAATTTGATCGTTATTCTATAGTGAGTATTTGATAAGTTAAGAAGTATTGTTCTTCATCCTTTTTGTGGATAATAATGGTGTTATAATGTATATTTTGGAGGTATGTATATCTAATTAAATATTATAGAGTGAATTATTTCTTTTGATTACTATCTAAGTAGGCTGGTAGCACATTTTAACCTTACAAACCTTGCAACCCTTATAAAGTGTATTCGTTACAATTTCGGGGTGGTAACCTTAAATTTCAAAATAACAACATCAAATATGTCTATGCTATTTTGTCTCGCTTTTACTAATCTGCTCGTTGAAATCGTCTCAATTCGTGAAAGGAGCCACATTTATTTTTTATAAGAAAACACTTCTGAAATGGCGCACAATGTTACATATTGGAATTATATTTAAAAAAATGTCAAAGATAGCATAGATCACTTGCAATAGCTGTCGTATTCGTCAGTATGCGGTTTATGATATTAAAAAGGAGACCAATATTATGTCTAATTTTCATTAATACGAATGTTATGGAATTTTATTATAAATTTTCGGCGAACGCCATCTAGCAGAATATGGTTGAATCATAATTTCCGTAGCAATTAATTGGCAAAATTGTAGATGACGCTGTTTTACTTTTATCATTATACTGTTAACAACTGTCAATCTCTTGTGTTCTTGTTTTCTGTACCACAGTTTTTAGTTTTTTAGTCGACTAAAACTATAAAAAACGCTGTTTAGTTCTTTTGTGAAAGGATGGAATAGTAATTTACGTTTGACCTTATTTCATCAAAAATGAAGAATGAATTTGTAAAAAAAAATTACATTTTTAACGCTATGTCAGCCCTCGTTCAATAATTGGATTAAATTGATTAACCAAACAGTGAATACAATCTGCATGTGGAAATATTTTTAGATAATAGCTTGGAATAGTTTGGAATTTATTAGGAATCGTTTTCCTAATATGTCAGCATTATGTCCACCCAGTTTAAAAAAGACCAAAAACGTTCAAAAACTTTTTTTTTTCTGATCATTAGAGGTAGAGTAGACTCAAATAGAGAAGTACATATATATGTCGTCATCATTAGCTGCACGAGCAAAATCTATCAGTAGCGTCGGTAGTTTAAATAAATAAAGGTGCTTAAAATGGTAAAAATAAAACGATAAATTTCATGAATGTGAACTAATGGAAATTAATAAATTTTCTTTTTCTCGCAGCGATAGTAATGATAACGTGTCTTAGGTGACAGATAGGTGCTTACGTCACAAATGTCCTTGAATGACGTATTTCCTGTGTAATTATCTCCGGAAGTCGTTCAGTTCGAGTTGCATCGTTGTTGCGAACAGACGTATGTGTTGAAGTTATGTTATTCGTGTTTCTTCTACCTACGATATTTCCTGTACAATCGTGTGGTAATTAATTAGTCTTTAATGTTCGTTCCAAACTTTCCGATTTCGATTATTTAGTTCGAACTGTATTGTTGTAGTTAGTGACCACATGTATGCCATTACGTTGCTGTCTCTTGGAGGGTCATTAATTCAAATTTCTTCTACCTGACGAATACAATTTTGCCGATCGGATTCAATATGAATACATGCCATTCAGTTTTTTTTACTTACTATTGGACAGGCGAGGTATATGGTAGTACGAGTGCTATCACTAGAGCTCGTATGCTCGTCAAGTTTTCGCTTCTTATTTGACATCAGATTCGCTCTGATGGATGCTCTAATGGCATAGTTCCGCTGACACCAAAATACCTCTGTACGGGGTCTATCAAATAGTTGGGAGTGTTTGGCGCCCATATGAGTATCGAAATGGTAGTCCCAAGCTTTCGTATACCTCGTTTAGTCTAATTATTTCGTATCTATTCCTAAAAATGTATTCATGTTGGATAATTGTGTCGTTTCTTCTACTGATTCGTTACACTAAATTTGGTTGTTTTTCTTTCGCGTGCCGTTTCTAACACTTTAGTTGATAACGAATTGAAAGAACTACTTTACAAATTGAAAATTGAAGACGGTCGTAGCCATCATAGCTGCGATCAAGAACAAACAAATTTTGTAAATGCCAGAATCATCTTCATTCAATACAAGTGAGTAATCCCTCCAATATTTCAGAATGTTGTCAGAAATTGGTAATAACAGTTTTGCAGTGACGTCCCATTTTACTGCCAATGATACAAAACTAATTCTATGTTTTTCTTTTATAGGTCTGCGTGTTTCTATCTTTTGTCAATCTGTTATCGTGTGTAATTTGTGCTCCGTTCGTGTTTGATGATGACGACTCGGACTTAGAATTGAGGACAAAGAACAGAAACAGAAAACCGTGTTCTCGAAACGGAGAGGCCAAAACATTCTTCCCAGTGCATTTCTCATATGTGAACGTAAATTATAATTATAATTGCGATGGAGGAAATCAACAACAGCACAATTCCGCATATAGTCAAAGTAAAGCTGTCATTTATATTCATTAATTTGTTAGTTATATACATTTATTAAAGTAGGTAACGTTCTTGGCATGAACAAGCCTGGTCACCACAAGCCTTTCGGACACAAACCTCATCATCATCGTCCTGGAGGGAACAAGCCGTCAAAACCCCAAACTACAACTAAACCAACAGATACGCAGTATGACCCTGTAGATGATTATCCTTTGAACCAAGCTTTGCAGAAACCTACTAATAAACCTTTTCATACTTTCATACATAACCATAGTCAAGGTACAGGAATTTTTAATTCTATTTGGAATGGGATATTCGGTGGTACTACTACAACGATACCATCCGCTACTACAGTAATTCCTGTCCACGAAGTCCAAGAAGATGTAACTTCGCCCAAATATAAACCAGGGCAATATACAGCTGCTTATAATCCAGTAACTGGGCAGTATGCTCAGGATATGTCCCAGTTTAATTCAAAACAATTGTATAAAACTCTGAATCAGGGGGCGGATAGATTTTTAAGATCTCTTTTTTACTTTTTTTAATTTATTTTAAGCTTTAATCGATAGATTTTAATAAAATTACAAAAATGTATTTTTTAAGAAAAAATTTATTGAACGTATAAATTTATATAATAAAATTATAAAAATACTATTTCTTGCTTTCTTCTTTTTGGTTATCGTCATTAGATGCTATTTCTTCTTTTGTAGATATTAAAGGCGGCACAACTAGCAAGTCAGCATTTTGTATCTCATGTTGGATTTCTTTGAGATTAACATCTTTAGTGTGGTCGATGTGAAGCGGCTCATGAAAATAAGTTCGGTACATTTCGGGATTGATAGCGGACACCATTTCATATCCAGTTAAGAAATTAATAAAATTAGCATTTTCTACATCATCAAATTTACGTTTAGATGTAGATCTTTTATATTTTTCCTTGTTGGATTTTAGCGTTTTATTAGTATTTTGGAAAATTCCCATAAAAGGTTCCACCATAGCTCTAGTAAATTTCCAATAATTTCCAACAGCTTCATCATCATCCTCATCCATCGTTACATTCTGAGTGCAATTGATTAATTGAATTTTGACATTTTTCAAGAAATTTTTCAAAGATTTTGCACCAGCAATCTCCTTAATAGTATGGAATATGTCGATGACTTCATGCACTTCTTCAGAGTTTAAAGCATTACCTTCCAAATGATTGTTAATCACGTAATAACCGGGATCTTCAGGCTCGTTAGTATCTCCGAATCTTGACTGTAGTTTTGGTTCTTTCGATTTAGGCTCTATCGTAATCTTCATTGTACCTATTTCTTTCTCTTCAGGGTGTGATAAGCTCAAAGCTTCGAGCACATTTCCAACCTTTACGTAATCGTCTTCATGACTGTTAGAGAGTTCTTGCTCCACATCTGCAAATCGTGGTGCTATCATAGTTAGTTTCTTACCCTTCGCGGTCTTGATTACTTCAGGTGCTTTCATATACGGTATAAGTAGGCCGGGAAAAGACTTTCGAGTTGAACTAATTATTCTCCTGGCATTTTGACCTACGTCAGTGACGTGTTGTAAAGCTTGTTGTCCAGATTCCACACTTTGACGCAGCATAGATCCAACTTTGTGAAAAACTTTGGTGACATCATCTTTGACAACAGAATTAGCAGATTCTCCAGAATATTTAGGGGAACCCACCACTTCATTACTTAACGCATTTTTATTGATAATCTTATATTTAGAAGGAATTAATAAATCTTGTGGTGGAATTTTTAAAGTAGCTAAAGCTACATCTTTCAGTGAAGCCAATAAATTACTAAAATGGTGAATTGGAGCTTTTTTGTCTTCTAAAGATTTTCTAGTTACAGTTCCAAAATTTTTTATAGTTTTAGGTACATCAAGTCTAGCATGGGGATCTAGTACTAAACTAACTAGTGGTAATTGCGCCCTTCTCTCTTTCTCAGCAAGTTTAGGCTTGTTTAAAGTTCTTAGTTCTCTCCGATATCTTTCTCCAAAATACATTTGGTTAGAAGGAAAATGCAGCAAGTAGCTACTGACAAGCTCTGAGTGGGGTTGGTTTGATTGCCATGAATTTGTACTTTCACGAGGTTTCGACTGATACATTGTTGGATTGGTTTGGGAATATTTATCGCTAATTTCGTGAAGATTGTTAATGTATTCCTTCAATCTATTAAAGCTGGGTTTAGAATTTTGATCATTGGAATATTGTTTAAAATTTGGGCGGAACGAACTCAAAACTGTCGTGGGAGATTTGGATTCTTGATGGAATTGATTCTGGGATGGAGCTATTGAATGTGGTGATTGCAGTAAGTTTTCATTATCTTTCATGTTATTCAAGTTCCACACATAAAGTTGTTCATCTCTGAATCTGTTGTTAAAATTATGATTTTTGGAATAAATTTCGTAGTTGGTATTTGGTTGGACGTTGTTTGGAGATTGATGTGCTCTCATTGCGGAATAGGGATGGATATTGTCATAATTGGCCAAATGTACGACAGGACCGCCATAATTTGTATCATAAAATTGCTGATTCGTATTCTGAGGATTTAATTCCGATCTTGCGTTGTTAATATTAGTTGGTGCAGGATATTGATGGTCCTGCTCAATTAATCTTGATTGAAGCTCACCAGAACTCGATGAAGGCTTTCGGTAATCTAGATATTTATTCTTTTCAATAAGATCATTCATTACGATTGGATTGGCTTCATTTTGGTTTGGATTTAATCGATTTTCTTCTGGTAAAAACACCTCTAATGGCATCTTCGTGTAATTTTGAAGTGTATCAAAATTTTGTAAAAACGAATTCGGTTTCTCTGTATAGTTTGGATCGTCTTTAGCATGAGTCACAGCCAGCAAAGATAGCATGTCTAAATCTTCATTAAGTACCTTATCGAGTTGATCATCGTTTAATTTGTTTTCTGGTTTTGTGTTGGAATTAATACGAAAATGGTTGCGATTTGTACCAATAGTGGTTTGTTCTGAAGTGGATTCTGTGGGTTTAACAGTTTCTTCATTTAAATGTGGATTTTGAGTGATAGTATTTAGGGGAGTAGTAGTGGTGAATGTTGTGCCTTCATTAGGCATGCAAGTTGAAGAACTATCAATGAAATTTAGATTGGAATCCTGCTTTGCGCGATTAGGAGTGTTAACCTCTTTATTAGTCTGAGAAGGAGTCTGACTTGTTTGGGAGCTTCCAATGCGTGGATCAGTACTATTTAATTCCTTTGGGTAAGTCTCATTATTAACTTCAACGTTTAATAAACTTTGAGAAGAATTTTTTATTTTTGAATATTCTATTTCATCTCTGTTGTCGTCTATGAATTCTTCCGAATCATCATCAAAAAATTCATCATCTTGGTAAACGCAGCTCTCGTTAGTTTTAGGTTTTTGATTTGTTATGTGGGCTTGCGTATCAGTTACATTCGAACCAATTCGTTGTACGTGTGGTATAGGATCATCGTTCTTCAAGGCTGTCAACAATGGTTCATTACTGTTTGCCTCATGTAAACTGGTAATGTTATCTGGGCGAGTTTTGACTGGTTCTACATCCTCTTGAGTAGTACTATTTTTTATAAAGATTGCATTTTCTGGCAAGTTATCTTGATACAATTTCGATTGATTAAATTCCTTTTCTTCATTACGGTTTCCGGAAATTAATCCATCAGTTCCATCAGAATTTCTATCAACAACATTTCGATTTTCGTGGGCATAATACCTTCGAGCATCTTCTAAGTTATAGTGAGCTGGGATATTAGAACTATATGCGTATGGACTCGACGAATGCTGTAACTTATCATGGGTGACAGGATGTGCTATTACAGTTCCAAGAGGAATGTCAACATCGTGATGATATTCTGGATTTACTTCAAGAAGTAAATGTGGATGGTGATGCAATTTTGCTTTTTCTCTGGCTAAATTATGCATTGCTTTGGCTCTGGCCAAATGCAGATACGGTAGTACTGGTAAGCCCACAACATCCTCTTGACAAGCAATACTTTTCCAGAAGATTATTGCTAAAATTATGAGAGTGTCGCAAACTATCTGAAATGTTTTGAAAAAAAATTGTTTACTCTTTTGTATAAATATTTGGAAAGTTTAATAAATTTTCAATTATCATTTGCTTGTTGTAGTAGTAAACGGTTACAACTACGATTAATTTCATTCATTCATGATTAGCAGGTTGTGAAATTTGTGCAGTACTAATGCAATAAGGTTGCGTACACGTCTAGGAAGATCACATAGAGCATGATTTTCGAAAAATTCAGTTTTGGGATACGCTTATGAAACGCAAATTATGATATTATAAAATCTTGAAGAAGCTAGATTTCTCTGCAACTTTGCACTGTTTCTCGTATTGAGGGAATAGCGTACTAACGCAATATGCTAACAGATTTAATATAAAACACCATTTTAGGAACGGTTATAGTAACAGTAACACGTTGCTGAGAATAATATAAGGCTAGGGTGCCTAATCATTCAACCATTGGTCTTTAACACATTGAAGACCGCACTGAAGAAGACGAAGAAGGAAGAGTAGCCAGCTTAGAGTGTGGATGACCGGGAAGAAACAATCCCTGGAATGAACACTTTGAAGATTTTGTCGTTGACGAGGATGATTTGATGGAAGGAAGTTCGTCTGAAGGATTTTCTTAAAATTGTGAGGCAGAAGGCACAAAAACAAATAATTCAGAAGATAGACATCAGTTTGCCTTTGATATTGCTACAACAGGATTAGTCTTTAACGTGAAAGGATTACGGCCTGTCGATTCTTTATTTTACATTTTATTGAAGAGATCACCAATTTACTTAACGTAACGAAACGTATTGTACGCACTAGAAAACAGAGAACGATTGCTCGTACAAAATGTCAATTTGGACGACAAACCCATCAAAAACGAAAAAATTTATTGCTTTCATTATCTGCATGGGTCTGGGGCATATGCCAAAACGTCGCCACTATTAGTCAAGGACTGATTTATATAGAAACACAATGGCGCGTTTAATTAGTCGCAACACATTTGAATTACTCTTGACTAGGTTCCATGTGTCTGGCAGTGTAAACAAGAGTTCGACATATACGCATATTGTATCTAATTTCATCTTTTGTTAACTTCCCCTTCACTATCCGCTCGACCCAGCACATATTTAACTTGCCTGTGGGACCATACTATAAACCTGTATAGGAAAGTCAATGAGAAAAATGTCCACTGGTGAGCACCTTAAACCAACCTTTGCAAGTGTCCACCAGTGGATATATGGTTCTCCAGGCAAATGAAAACATGTCCACCGGTGGCTACACGGTGCTCAACGTGTTAAACATTGTATAAATTGTTGTTAATCTTTTCAAACCATATGTGCTAGGAAACCTTGAAAACTAGATGACAGTTAACCAGATACATATTTCGGCAACTTACTAGATGGAGAACACTTTCAATAAGATTTATCAAGAAATCACAGTTCCAGTCCAAGCTCCACAGACATGAAGGTTACAAAACAACAAGTCCAGATTGTACAATATCTATATCAAAATTCTAGAGAATGGAAATGATTTCCAACACAAGAGTTTTTCTAAAACGTCAAACAATTTCCGAATAATTCATTGATTTACCGGTCAAAATATTACTGCTTTAAAATTCTCGTTTAATCTATCTTTTATTCCTATTGTTTCCAAAACTACACATTGATGTTGGGGTTAAGAAGAAAATGAGTTTGACGAAAGCACAAAAAAAAATAGAAACAAAACAAATTAAAATGACGAAATAGAAGCAGTTTGTGTAAAAGAATTTGGTCTTCTTCGAAAAGATAACTCCCCATTAACCGCTGATCGAGATCTATGCATTTCTTGTAGAATCTGACTTTACAAAAATTGCCTAAATTATTGATCTTATTATAATATATGCTAAGTATTTACCTAAGCTCTCGAAAGGCTTTATTTCTAGACTAAATCTAATCTTATGTCTTTGCTAACACAGACAGGCAAGTTACAATATAATAAGCTGATAAGGGAATTGATATTGCTTGGAGCTATACCATGTCTGCATAAAATGCTGAAAGTAATTGTGTCTCATATACAGGCTGATTCATTTTCGATCCTCACCATTGTGATCTTGCTTATTATTGAACATAGACGGTAGGTTTAAATTTGGCAAAGTTGCTAAATTTTGTGGTTATTATGATCCCGAAAAGAAAGTAGACTTAGAACAAATGACGTCCGAGTTATTTGAAAAAAAATGAAAAATCTCATTTTCTTATTTTGCTTGTAGCACTTTTATTAGGTCTTGCAGAGGAAAACTAAAGACACACAAAGCCACTTTTGCTCCTCTATCTAATGGTGTATTTAAAAAAATTTTATATGACGTTTCGTTTTCTTTGGATCATCATCAACTTTGTTATTTCTTATGGAGGCCATATTGGATTTTGACACAGCTACAACGATTTTTTTGTCTGATTTCAACCATGTTTCATATGTTGAAAACAAAATTTGATATAGTGTGTTAATTGACCAAGAATCTGATTTGAGATTAAATAAGGTAGGTAGCTGTGAAATTTCGAACGGTCAAGCACTTACAATTGAGTATAGCGTAAATGAAAACTCGATGTTAAATGAGATAGCCATGGAATTACGAACTGTCAATTATCGTTGCGTTAGTAACTCAAAAATGGCGTTCACCAACCAAGAGAAACGAGATATTATGTATTTTTACAATTGTATCCTAAACGACTACAAACATATCATACCATTTTTCTAGAGCTTGACAGAAATTTAGTCGAATATGGATCGTGGAGAATTGCGTCGAAATAAGCTGAAACCGCACAAAGTCCATGTTAGTCATAGTTTATCTGGTGATAACTTAAGACAAATGGAATATTGTAATTGGTTACCGGGAAAATTAGAAAACTACGAAGATTTTTCGAATACAATCATTTGGTCAGATAAATCGAAATGTACTAACTGACCGGCTAGTAGCGCGGTGCCTAGTGTGCTCGCTTCCCAGTCCGCCAGTAGTTTCCTAGATTCCATGGCAAATGCTGAAAGGCAACATCTTAAGTTGGTCTACAACCGCAGGCATAATAATAACTCATTGCCAGCCGATGGCCCCTGTAATTGGTACAAACTATTAGGAATGTGAATGCATTTTTTCGTTACTAATGCAAATTCAAAATTCCATGGCTACATTAGTTAACACCATTGACATTGATTAACATTTTTGCGATACTCAATTTTAAGCGATTGAGAGTTCCAAATTTCATAGCTACCTACCCTATTTAATATCAAATTAGATACTTTGTCAATTAAGACACAATATAAAATTTTGTTTTCAATATGCGACACATGGTTGAAATCAGAAAAAAAAATCTTTCTAGCTGCGTCAAAATCCAATATGGCGCCTATAAGAAAAAACAAAGTTGATGATCCAAAGAAATCGAAACGTCGTATAAAAATTTTAAGTACACCATTAGATAGATAAGCAAAAGTGGCTTTGAGAGTGTGTCTTTAGTTTTTTTCTGCAAGACCAAATAAAAGTGCTACAAGCAAAATAAAAAAAAATAGATTTTTCAGTTTTTTTGAAAAATCTCGAACGTCATTTGTTCTAAGTCTACTTTCTTTTCGGGATCATAATAACCACCAAAATGAGCTTTGCCAAATTTAAACCTACCGTCTATCTTCAATAATAAGCGAGATCGCAATGGTGAGGATCAAAAATGAATCAGCCTGTATAATAATCAAAATTCTAGAGTTTGGCAATAATGTTCCATACATATACAGATTTTTCTAAAGCGTCAAACAACTTCAGAAGAATCCATCGGTTCAAATGGCTGCAAATACCTCAAAATGTGCATATTGGTAAATCAGGGCAGAGTGGCAAAGCCGGGAGGGAGGGTAAGACTATGACTGTTATGAGAGCATCTGGTGTTCAAGTAGCTACTTTGAAACAATTATGCAAATAGAATATGTGATCGAAAACAGAAAGTAGAAAAATATACCTGAACCAGAACCAGAGGCAGGAACACAAAGTTAAAAATTTAGATTGAGGATGAATGTACAAGGAGTCTAACGAACAAAGGTTGTCAAAATTATGTAACGATATTTAATAATTTTTTATAAGCAATAGAATTGCTAACACATGTGATAGCGTACATTGGAAATTCAGCGAAATATTTTATTTTTATTTTCCTTCTTGAGGCAGCAGTTTTCGTAAAAATATTTTAGTTTTTAATAAAATTACAAAATTATCTGTACTGGCCCTATTAGTATTAATAAATAATATATAAAAATTATTAGTAAACTTACCATTATTAATAATATTTGTACACACGACTACTATGGCAAGATCTACACCACATTTGAAAGGAATGTCATTTTTAAACTGGTACATTTTATTATGCTTAGCTAAGGAAATATTGTTGTTGACTAGAACAGAGCAACTGTTCTAGTTATGACACAGTAAGATTCCAATTTTACATTGGCAAGAATAACGAGACGGATGATTTTAACAAATTTATTTAAAAATAATATACATTTGACACAAAAAAATTATACAAGTGCATTTTGTATTTATAATTTTTTATTATTTCAAAAATTTTATTTTAAACACATTAATATGACAACTGTAATTTAAAATATTCTTTTACAATAATAAGGATATTATATAACGAATCAAAATGATGTAAAATGTAAACATTTAACGACTTAAAGCATACACATTTTTTTTAACATTTTGCTCTTGTAACAAACAATATAGGTAATCAGAAAGAAAAGGGAAAACAATCCTAGATCTTACAAAATAAATTAAATCTTGAAATTACGATTCTTATACTATATTTTAAGTATTCAAGTTATCACCGATGATGGTAAGTTGAAATTCAAAAGAAAAAAAAAAGAAATTATTACGATAAAGAAAGAGAAAAACCATCTTTTTTCTCAACTCGTTCAAACTTCCTTCAAGCTTCAGTTTCTTCCACATCTGCACCACTTCACAAAATATACAGATCAACACTTTTCTAGATTGCTATTTAGATATATTTATGATTATTTGCGAAAAACGAAGCTGTATGACGTTGAAATCTTGTAGAAAAAAGTCAGTAAAATCGTTCGTTTGTTTTATGAAAAATTACATTACAAAAAGAAAAGAAAATGCATTTCGAACGTCATTCATTTGGTGTTATCAGTTATTGCTTTTTCCTAATATTTATTCTTAAGATGCCTATGGAGTGATTTTCAAAGGCACTTTGCTTACTTGCAATGTAAAATATATACATCTCTTACAAGTCTGATTGGTCTGGACCTAAAAAATATAAAATAATAATTAATACCTATCTTCAATAACTTCTTGATTAAAAAAAATCTGAATAACAATTATTATACAATTACTCAGATTTTCTTTTAGTTGCAGAATTGCGTTCTATATTTATTTGCATTTGATATACAATTCTATATTATGTAAACAGAAATGATTATAGCTCCTATAATATAGAAATCACAATGAAATAAAAGAACACAAACATTCAAAGCCATTGTCAGCGCATGCTGCAAATAAAAATATTACATTAATCATAATAAGGCAGTAAATAAATGCGATTATGGAAACGAAATTAAAAAGGAACCAGAATGAAACTGAAATGGGAAGCTTGCGACACGCTATATGTGAACGAAAATAAAAATGAAACGAAACATGAAATGATAAAATGTTGGATGCAGTAAATATTTCAATTATTTTTAAACTATAAAAGTTATATGTATTATTTTATTATTATTTATAAAAATATAGGTATAACAAACGGTTTTATTACAGGAGGGTGATCCTCCCCTCTGGATGAAGCAAACTACACCTTCTTTTAGTGTGTTTAGTGTTTAGCTGAACGTTTAACAAGAAACAATAAATTACAAAAACTAATGTTTAAGTTAGTGTTTTGTATTTGTCATGTATTAAATTAAAAAAATAAAAAAAGTTAAAATTAATTTGTATAACGACATCACACTGATAGTTGTCAGTATATTAAAAAAATAGCAAAAAATACACCCTTAGAAGCTTTCACAAAGGCATTGTGATTGGTCTAAGGATGTTACATAATTAATAATTTTGTCCCTTATTACATTATTAGTATCACAATATTATAAACCTCATTAATTGGTGTTTCATATCTCCTATTTATAATATACTCTTTATACATATCTGCAGAATAGGATGCCTAATACACGGTTAATAAGTGTAGTTGACAAACAAGTTTTTATCTATTAAAAATTATATTTTTTTTTCAAAAAAGTAATTAAATTATTTCCACATAAGGGTGGCGCATTAGTGCGATATTTATATCCGATATCATAAAAGTTATTAAAAAGATTATTTAGAAAAAGTGTAGGTATTCTTAAGCCTCGCTTAGTAAAATTAGTTGCACATACACAGGATGTTTTACAACAGGGTGTCAGACCGAATTTATGTTTTTGAATACCTCCACTTTTTTTCAATAATTTTTTTATACTTTTATATATATCGAGCATATACTCCACGTACTAATGCGCCACCCTGTGTATGTCGGTAATTTACTAAAACAAAAACACGTTCCATACTTTCATTTATATAGAAGACTAACTTTGTCTCTGCTAAAGTTTCGACAAACAACAAAGAGCTGCAGCTACAACATTGTATTTTGAATATCTTAACAGAGATTATTACAGAGATGCTTGGGCGGATTTTTTTATAATTTTATATTCAAAAATAATAGAAACAGATATATTAGATCATTCAGATGGGATAACATTCTTCAGATGACGCTTTCATCCAGTACTAGACCTAGAATCTTAGCCAGTTAGGATTTTATAGGAAAGTACATAAATTGGTCAGGACATTTAACGCCTATCTTAATGCTGTGCTCCAATTCCGAAAAATTTGGACAATTTTCAAACCAAAGCACCTTAACTTAATAAATGATAGAATATATTACTCAAAAAACCTGAGCTGATAGATAACAGCTACCGCCTTTTTTAGAAACGTCTTATTGACAGCTTGACAGCTACAACGTGTTAAATTGTTTTCTATTGGTTGTTACCTAAGGCAACACTTTGTACACTTGGACCCCGAGATAGTATAAATCAATTCGCCACACTTTGTGTGATTTTTTAAACTGCAATTAATGCAACTATTACAGCTACTGTGCATATTTAGTAGCATAAGTATTAGTAGTAGGTAGTTGAATTTATTATTGTGATTCAAGTATTGCCGGAAAATCTTAAAAAAATGTCTAGGGTTCACTTTAGAATTGATTATCACCCCAGCAAACAACCTGACGTCAGGTTTAGGAGTTCCTTAGGTGATTTATTAGAAATAGCAAAATGATCTATAAAGAACGTCAATATAACAAAAGTTCTCTGGATTCTAAATCTGAATCTGCTATACAGGGTGCTAGGTAAACATGCGGCAAAAATGCAAGGGGCTTTCATATTTTTCTTATGATGATTTTTGAGAATAGTATATTGTTTACCGAGTAAGAAAGGCCTAACATTCTTGGACGACTGCGAAGATTGCTAATGTAAGTCGAGGCGCAAGCCAGCACAGAGTCCAGGAATGTTGCTTTTCCTACGAGGCAAACATACTATTTTTCCGCAAATCGTTTAAAATTCGACAGATATTAATTAATTTTGAAAAAATCACGAATAATTTTATTCATAAATAAATGGTGTTTTGAAATTCGTAATAGGTATATGTAATTGGTTGCGTTGCTATGGAAACGTATTAATGTTGAATTGTCAAACTTGACGCATATAAATTTAACTGCTGGTGTTTTCATTTCATTACAGTAAGGAGATGAATACAGGTAGGAAATGTTGACGTTTTCTTTAAAAAAAATTGTCTGGAATGTCAAAATTTTCTTACAATTTGCGGAAAACTCTTTTGTCTGAAAAATACAGAGTGAACAAAATTTGCGTCAGTAACGACATTTTATGATCAAAAAATGCATGTAAAGTTGCTTAATCTCTAATATTTATTAGAGATTAAGACATTTCGAACATTTGTTCGAAATGACTTCCTCCAGCCTGGATACAAGCATTCAATCTTCTCGTCATTGACTGCCGAACTCATTCAAACACAGTGGGGTCACTTCTATTTGAGTTACACCCCGTAAATTTTCGATTTCTTTGAAGTACCTACTTGTTTGACAAGTCCTTGAACTCCTCTATCATAATGTATACGAACGCAGAGATGACTGATATGCAAGTCATCGATGGACTTGCTGATGGCAATGCATTAAAAGCTAGATGGTTGTACATTGAACGATTTCCTACTCGTAATGTCCCCCGCCGAAAAATGTTCGAAAACATTCATTGACGTCTTCGTGAAAAAGGCTCATTGAAAAAAAGTGGAGGGGTAGGAAGATAAATGACTGCAAGAACGGTACAATTGGAGTTCTACTCGACAAATTGTATTATATTGAATGTAAGTCATTGAATAGTTTGGAAAATTCTTAATTAAAATTCTCTTGTTGTATCCATACCATATTCATCACGTTCAGACACTACTACCTGCTGATTTTCTTCCACGCATTCTATTATGTTAATAGATATTGCAAACATTAGTTTGCATCATTCTAATTCCTGTCGTTACCGATGAAGCCTGTTTCTCAAGAAATGCAATATGGAATTTTCATAAAAACCATGGGTGGCCAGATGAAAATCCACATCAGATATGTGAAGATCGTTTTCAACATCAATCCTCGATAAATGTTTGGGTTGGAATTGTGGATGATTATCTAATTGGACCGGTATTTCTACCACAAAGACTTGCTGGCAAATTTTTAGAAACAACGTTGGCTGAATTTCTAAACAATGTAAGAATTGCAATGTGGTTTATGCACGATAGTGCACCATCGCATTTCAATGCGACAATTGCTCGTGACTTTTTAACAACAAAATTCGAAGATCGCTGGATTGGTCGAGGTGGGCCACTGATTAGTTTGCGCTACTCCAGTAGAGAATTCGAACGATTTGCCCAATCGAATAATTGTTGGGTGTAACTCAATTAGAAACGATCCTGCTGTGTTTGAAAAATTCGGCAGTCAATGACGAGAAGATTGAATGCTTGCATTGAGACCGGGGGAAGTCATTTTGAACATTTATTGTAGTTTGAGCAACTTTACATGTACATTTTGATAATAAAAAGTTATTATTGTCGCAAATTTTGTTCGCCCTGTATCTTTGAAACAAAGGGGTTTTTCAAAAATCATCATAGGACAAAATATTCTTAGAATAGGCGACAGAATGTGTATTTGCAGGATTACAGCACCATCTGCACGTAACCATTCGAAATTCAATATAGTTACAGTGAAACCTGTTTAAAACGGAATCGACTGGGACCAAAATATGTTCCTTTATACACAGGTTTCCGTTTTACTCAGGTTATTATACATATGTATTAAAATATGAAATTCTAATGTTTCATTCAACCGTCCAATCTAAAGCATACCAACGCGTGAAATTCCAAAATTTTAACGAATTTGCTAAAGTTCTAAGACAAAATAGGCAAGTATCTAGGTCATATTGCAGAAAAAGGAACACATTTATACATACATACCTACATATTTTATTTTATTGATATAAATATATGTATGAACGTTACTTTATCAACGTCCGACAAAAGATCGAACATGTATGCACAACTATGTGTATTCCCTTTGTATTCCGTCTTCCTATTGAGTCGTTTTAACTAGTAATTCACACGTGTGATACATTTTTCAATAGACAAAGTATTTCCTTCATAGGTGGCCGTCAGAAATGGTCTGTTTTCTAATCGTAAATCAAGCCAAGGACCGGTGCCGGTCATTTGAAGTATGTAAACTCTGTTATTTATGGTGGAAACCGATTCCGTTTTATGGAGGTTCACAATACTTTTTGGTCTAAATTTATTAGTACGGTTTCGCGTTAAACAGGTTCCGTTTTAAAAAGGTACAGTTGCTATGTTTTTTTACGAGGACGATTCCGGACTATGAAAATTTTCCGCCTTAAACAGTTTTCCGTTTTATCAAGGGTCCGTCTTAGGCAGGTTTCACTGTATATGAAAAACTCTTTATGCGAAGTAATTTCACCATTGTAGTAGATATGTAAGAATTAATTTATTTTCCGGCAGAATATCTAGTAACCTAAGATCATGAATTTAATAAATAAGCTTTTTTCGCCAAACAATTATCTAAAACTAATTCGGATATGTATTTCTGTTAATAAACTTGATGCTGGTAAGATTAATGTAATATTACAGTTTCTCTATTACTAACTTGAAGATGTAACACCAATCTATAATGAGTGAAGTTAATGTTAGGGACAAAAATAGTAGCCGCATATATGTATGGTTGCAACAAAATTCATCATTTCAATGCATTATTTACAAGATAAATATGGAGATTTTCGTTAATACTATGCAAGCAAAATTTCATTTTTCTAATTGACAAATTTAAGAAAACTACTGACTTCGAAATTAGTTAATTTGTATATGTTTATCAAATGCAAACAGATACAGGTAGTGTAGATTAACACAGAATGTATGTATATGTATGAAAAAAATATATTGGTAAGATGGAATATGTTGAAAGTAGATCATTGCGTAAAAGGTGGAGTTTACTCCATAGAGAGTTCAGTTTAACCATTGGCTCCTAATCAGCGAATAAGGCGTTAATGATACTGTATAAGATATTGACAACCGAAAGAAAAATACCAATGAGAAATTAATACCTTATTCTGTGATTGTTCAACCAATGTAGTTTTAATGCCTACCAAATCAAAAAAAAAGAAAAAATGCTACATAATTTCATATATACACCGAGCATTTCAAAAAAAATCATTCACGAAGTAATCCAAAAATATAAATAATCTCTCAAACATCATCCAAAAATTAAATTCTAACCAAATCCTTCAATTATGGACTTATTTATATTTTTGGATCAAATAAAATTGACCGGTTGAATCTCAATTTAATTTATATTCCAAAAAAAAGAAATCATTAGCTAATTTTAATTTAGTACCTCTAGGAACTACCCAGGAACGTCTAACTCATATTTAGACAATGCCTAATCGTAAAATTCCGCCTCCCTCAGGGCACTTTCAAGAGGCACTTGTCGCCTCATTTGTTTCTAAACTGTGATCGGAATTGTGGTTCGAGGGATGGATATCGGAAGGATTAAAGTCTTTAGTTCTACTGTTTAAAGCTCTAGGACAGTGCGCTAAATAACCGGTAATACCACCTTGTTTGCTCGCTATTCCATGATCGTGGATCATTCTAAACGCTCTAGTGGGTAAAACATCGTAATTATTTTCATAGGATAAATGAGCCTCGTTCCACGAGTCGTAATACTGATTATATTCGGGGTAATTGCTATAAAATTCTTGAGGGGTTTGAGCTGGTGTTGACTCGTTAGTACTACTCCTCAGTGGAGATAAATAGTTTGATGGAGGGCTCATTTGGGCGCCTTCTAATTCCTCCTGAAGGATCTTAAATGCAGCTGCGTGTAGTTTATCCATAGACATACCTCGGAAGATTTGACCTTTCTTCCTTCTCAATAAACTTTGTACCAATTCATTAACTAATCTCTCACTTACCACAGGGGAGCCTGGGGAATTTATACCACTAGAAGAGAAGCTATCAGTCTCACTATAATTTTTTAAGGGTAAAGTCAAGCTTTCTCTTCTGCTTTGCATAGTTTCTTTGGATTGCAGATCCTCAGTCACTTCATTAGCCATCACAGTCTGTTCCACTTTCTCTTCCTCCTCATTTTCTTCGTTTTCGCATTCGTCTTGTAGGAGTTTAAATAATCTTGAGTGAGTAGACACTCTTTGACATCTCGACATCTTCCTCAATTCGGGGAAGTCGAATTCGTTATCCGAAAGATGCCTGCTGATGTCTGAGGTGACACCAGAATCGATATCGTCTTCACTAACATCTTCTAAAGATCTATTACTCTTACTTGATTGTTCTTTTAACATTTCGGCTTGGATTTGGCCATCTTCAATTACAGATATGCGTTCTTTTATGTTGATCGCAAGATCAGCACCGTTTTTTTCTTTATTTTTAGCTTGGCTAGCTTTATGTAAGGCTTCAATTCGTTCTTTTATAGATGGCATTTTTATTTCTTCTTCGTTATTGTTAGGGGAATTAGGTTGTTGGTATTCCTGTTGCGATTCTTGGCTGCAAACTATATTCTGACAATCAGAATTAGTAGAGCATTCGTCGCACGTTTCAAAATTGGCGAAAACTTCTTCTTGATTTGCATTTTTGACTTCTACTTCTATCTTAGTTTTCGTTACTTCTTCTATGTGGTGTTCTTCTTTATCTGGTTTCTTTTTATCTTTTCCTTTTTGTTTAAGTTCTTTGTTATATTTGCACATTATTGAATTAGAATCGTCAACATCTGATTCGTAATCATTAGATGATATTATAGAATAATGTTTAAACTTTTTCGTTACTTTATTGTGTCGAATTTCTTTGTAACCGTTACCGTCTTCAATTACAGTTTTGTTCTTGTGTTTCTTTACGGTTTCTTCCTTTTCATGTTTAGCAACCATATTTTCTTGGGAGTTGTTTTCTATCACTTTATTACTGGATACATTTTCTTTAATCTCCTCAGTTTTAATCTGATTATTACCTAAGTAGTATTGCTTACTTAATTTGTTGAAAGTTTCCAAATTTTCAATCAAGGAATTCGTACTTTCCACGATACCATTGCACAGAGTTTGTTGGCTTTGGAATTCTTTCGAAGAATGTTTCTTGCCACCCTGCTCATTAAACAGTAATTCTTGAGAATTTTGTTTGACAATCTCCGATGACATTTCTGTATTGTTACCATTGGGTGAGATAGTAGACTTGCCCGACCTCGTAAAGGCGTCTTCTATTACTTTTTCGCTTATAACATCACCATCCCTTGTTTCTATCACATATCCATGATTAACTTGTTCCCGATTTTCTTTAATGAAACTATTCGTAATTTTACCAGCTCCAATTTCGTTCACATCTTGGCATATAGCTGTTTCCAACTTGCTACTTTTAACGACGCCATTAATCAGTTCCTCTTTCATCAGAGTTGTATTTCCGTCCAAAATCAGCTCATTATTGAATGAATTCAGTTTGGTGTTAGTTCTAACACTTGTTGTGTTGCCATTTTCGCCTTCTGTAACTGTGGCATGTGTGGTGTCTGAATGGGATTCGCTTACGAATTTCGTAACATCTTCGTTGTGGATAACCTCGAATTTCTGAGTTTCCTTCACGCACGTTTCATCCGCCACTTTGAGTTCTTCAACTGAGGAATCCCCTGCTTCCACAGCAGTGTCAGATTTATTCAGTGTCTGATATATTTCGGGTTTAATTTCTTCTTCTTCAAGTATCTCAGTATCATCACTTTGAGTTGTTACTTCTTCTAGATTAATCGTATCATTTTCTAGATCACCATCATTTTTGTAACCGAAAATATTTTTGGGTTTATATGGTAAATCATCATCACCTCTGTCCTTGTTAATTTCACTCCACCAATCTGGACCGTCGTCATCTCCTTCGTCATTATATTCTTCAGTCACTTCTTCAATGGGTACATCCTGCTTATCTATTTCTTCGTGTTGTATTCCAGCTACCTCCTCGTCAGATGGAGTAATACCAGTATCAAAGACTTCAAATTCTGACGAGTTAGATCCATCGATATCTTTCGACATTTCAATTTCTGGTGGTCTTCCTCCGTCGTAGATAACTGGATTTAATTGCGGAGGATTTTCCAAAATTATCGAAGGTGATACATCATTCTCTGAAGGTGACTTTAATTGATATGGATCGGGAGTCATCTTCTGGTCTATAATAAAAGTTGTATCAACATCAATTGTTTCGTCGGTATTATTCCTGACGTTAATCTCTGCATTTATTTCATTATTTTCATCTAGATATACTGTGCCGGTAATGCAGGTTTCGTCACTATCTCTATCACTATCGTGAGCGTCCCCGGCGGCTACAGTTTCTACGCTGATAGTTGTTGCAACACTGGATTCTCTGGTATGTCGTCCGAGTCTAGAGCACTCACTTCGTTCGCTTTCTTCGTAAATTGTGCTTAATTGATGAGGTATTGCTTCATCTCCGATATATTCCGATCCATCCTCATTCTCCTCAGTAGTGGTAGTAGCTATTGATACATTATCTTCTTCCTCGTCAGTACAATTAGACTCGTCAACTGAGTAAACGTTAATATCAGAAACTGACTTTATAGTTTGAAGGACACTATAACTATTCGAAAATTTATTCGGAGGTTGATTCGGCTCACCCTCCACCTCAGTTTCAGTATCAGAATAATCAGAATCTGACGAATTTGCGCGAGTTTCAGTTTCAGTTTCAGTCTCAGTCTCTGTTTCAGTATCAGTATCATCAGTATATTTTTGGTTGTGTTTGATAAGATTTTCTTTAGTTATAACGACCGGTGCTTCTGCTTTCTTCGTTTTCTCTGTAAGTTGGTTTATAAAGTTGCGATTATCTTCAACGTAGCAGTTGTCCTCGAAAGCTTTTCGTAATTCTTGGAAATTCTTGCATTTCTCGTCTGAAATTGGAACAACCTCTTCTTGAATTGATTTACGTCTTTCGACAACTTTCTCCACCTCCTGTTCAATTTTACATTTTCCTTCAAATTTGCTGCGGATTTCATCGAAATTTTGGCACTTCTCTGGCGTGGGTGTGCTATCATCAGGTGTCTCTTCATTATCGTCAGTTGAAACGGGATTTTGAGCCGCGTACATCTGGTGATACAATGCCATTTCATCAGTGGAAGAATAGTTCATGGATTCTTCACTATCACATGGCACCGAGGGGTAAATTGGATACGGATACATCGGAGGATAACCGTAATAATATGGATGGTGATAACTGTAAGGATCCCAATAAGGATATGGCGTGTAATTTGGATCTTCTGAATCAGTGTCTTGGCTTTGCGAAGATCTGGTTTGTTCTGCTTCCACATCGGATTCATTTTGGAAGGGTATCGGGTAAAATGGGGAATAACATCCCCAAAATGGTAACGGAGTATTGCGAGGATTAGTCTTCACTTCGCTATTATTCTTAATCTGTTCAACTTCCCAATCGCAGTCTTGGTACGGGGGTGGATAGAATGGGGAATAACATCCCCAGTAGGATGGCAGTGATGATGGTGTCGACCTCGGAGCGGAAGTTGATCTCCTGGCACCTTCCATGTGATCAAATTCGTAATCTCTACCTCCACGTCTAGAAGACGCTTGAGGAGAACAACCCCTAAATTGCGGCAGTGGCGTGTTTCTGGAATCAATGCTGTTGTCTTTATTGCTGACTTTCCTTTGTGAGATCTGAGGTGAGCAACCTCTTACGGAAAATGGTGTTTGACTTCTCGAATGCGAGACAAATCTTCTATCATTTTCCGAATCAGATTCCCCCTCTTTGGATTGCTTCCGGACAGGTTTCTGGGGAGAGCAACCTCTGAAAGATAAAGGCGTACTTCTCGGATTTGTATTCGATTTCCTTTCATGTTCGGAATCTGATTCACTCAAATCTTTAATTTTCCTTGTTGGTGGCTTTTGTGATGGCGCCGGAGTATTTCTAGCAGTTCTAGGTGGTTTATCGACGCTATCGTTCCTAATTAATTCGTTGGTGGGTGTGGGGCAAGGGGAGTAAAAATATGGTGACCAATAATTCGGCCAATATGGTGTCGGGGGTAATGGGGGTGGGGGAGGTGGAGGTGGATAATTGGCGTTATAACCGTAGTAATAGGAGGGATCAGTTGGTGGTGGTACATTTTCAATTTCGCTAGCCTGATTGCCGTCCGCTACAACAGATCAAAACGAACGAAAACGTTGCAAAAAGTCTAATTTGTGTGTGGTACTCGCAGCAAAATTTATGTTGCAGAAATTATTATGCGTTTGATTATGGAAAAAAATTATATTGTATGTAATAATTGCTGCAACACAGTTTATTTTGCGAAAAGAGGCACCACGCATTTTACTACACCAAAAAAATATTATAGGTAGGCTCAAAAATATCTATTAAGTGGTTGGTTTATTAAATGTGCGTTTTGCTTGTATCTTCTTTTGTTTCGTTTAAGTTTTATATTCAAAAACCAAAAAAAAAAACAATGTTCATGAGAAATGAGCTCATGAATATAATGAATATGAATCGTTATTGTACGAAAGTTAGTTTAAGAACTTGGACAAACTTGCAGCATATAATTTGATTTCTATTGTTGTTGTTTTTATTATTTGTTTTTTAAATTTATTCTTAACGAATGAAGTATTCGAGAAATTACATCATTACATGAACGTAGCATAATAGTAGTCATGCTTTTAACAATCGAAATGTTTTTGTTTTTTATTATTTAAGTATTATTTATTAAATGGAGTGATTTTATAAACAATGTTGATGTAGTGTATTTTATCAATTGAGTGTCAATTTGGAATGATAGAAAACAACGAAAAGATTCTTACCACATGCTTCGCCAGTCATGGCTTGGAGTACTTTAAACGATCTACTTGGAATTTTCCCTCCTGTATACTTCTTCGGTTCCTGTACCGTTTGCTCGCTCGGTGGTACGTATGGTTTTCCAGTTCCTTCACCTAAAGGTGGCAAAGCATAATTTAACCAAATATAGTTTTGATAATCATCAATTGAATGATGACAGATATTAATCATACCTTCAATTTGCACTGGAATCGTCCTGATATTAGGGCCTTGATTTGCAGCCTGATTGTTTTTGGGAACTATAAAGGAAACCCACTTAAATAATACTGCGATTATTGCATACCGTAAGGGCTAATTCCCGTGGGATTCCAGATTAGTACCAAGCAAAAGCGTGTGTTTTGTTAGAATAGTGTATGTGTTATATTTTGTTTTTTTTGTTCGTTTTGTTTTGTTTGTTCTTAAATTGAAAGGGAAAAGAACACCTTTATGAATGTATAAGATTGTGTGCAATCATGGTCGTACCGGAAGAGACAGGTGTGGCGGCGGGCTGGCTAGACGAATCCGTCATCGTTTGAAGGAATTTAAAAGCCTTTGAGGGGATTGTTGCGCCTCTATACCTGGGGTCAACTTCCTTATGCAGGAAATTCTCTTCGTCTATTCCTATATGTATAAGTGTTACGTGAGATCAACATTATTGGCGAACGACCATGCCACCAGAAAAAAAGCATCAATAATATTTTAAAACTTCGATTTTGAAACGAGTTGTGTTGTCGTGTTTTGCACCCGCCACCAATAATTAAAAATAAAAAAAAATTAATATAAAATGTAATACCACTAGTGTCCAAAATCCTAAATATCCTCGAAGGAATATGTCCTCCTCTATATCTAGGATTTTCTTCGTCTTCGGTATAAATTTCTGAAACGTATCGGACAGAATCGAAGTGTATTTTTTAGCTATTGTCATTAACAATCGGCTTCTTTTATTAAAACTGCAAAACTTCTTTTATAAAGCAAGGTTGCGCAGCTCTAATTAAAGTTAATGCATTCTTGTAGGAGCTCAAAAATGTTTTGGGAAAGCACTGATGCAAAAACTGCCATCATACACAACAGGATACTAACCTTGCTTTATTTTATTCATGAATTCTTGATCGTTCTCATTAAGCTTCATTTTTCTGATTTGATCGATTGGAGCTTGCTCAAACTGTTGAGACGTTCTAGGACCGTGCTCGGTAGACTCTTCGTTTTCATCTTCCTCGCCATCGGTGTTAGTGATTTTTTGCAATAATTTAAAAGAATTCGATTGAGTCGGCCCAGTTTGCGACCAACTAGGTTGCCTTGCGAACGTCCTACAAGCAGAAAAGTAAACGATTTCGTAGAGAGTTAACGAGGAACTGATTGGAGTCGGACCAACACTTCCTGCACAACGCAGTTGAATTTGCAAAAATTAAAGAAGCACTAAATACCGGTAAAGGTCTCTACTTGAATTAGCGCCAGGCTTTCACGCAACTAGCGGCATCTAATTAAACCAAAACAAACAAAATCCCGCTGCTTCTATGCACATTACGTTTCTTGGAATGTTACCAACAATCTTTCGCGGAGACTGGATATATTTAGAGGCATGCGGTGTTTTAACCTACATTCTTACGTTTCCTGATTCCGTCTACGCACTCGAATTACATATTTTTCTCATTGGTGGACTAGTTAGATGGTTATAGCCCAAAAAAAATCTAATTAAAGAACGTATTAGATCGATTGGGTGTATATTGGCTTCGGCCAAAACGATCGATTTGGATTTTATTTCTGACCGATGGTCGGTCTCGTGGGATGAACGGTCCGAGATTATTTAAAGACTAGACGTATTTTGGGACGTGATGCAGAAATAACCACCAACTCGAATGTAATGTTGTTATTTATAGGACGCCTTCTGGTAATAAAAAGTGGTATTGTTTAGAATTTATTACTTGAAAATCGTAAGTGTTGGCAAAATTCTCGAAAATTTGCATTTTGTTGAGATATTTTGGAAAGTACAACCAATAAAAATATCATTAATTTGTAAGAAAGGATTCCTCATCCGAAACTTCTAATCGCAATGACTTGTATAGCAATCAAGTCGTCTAGACATATCCATACCATATAAAGAAAACATAAGATTTTGCTTAATTTTTCAAAATGTTGTTGGGTTAAGATTGGAAACCTTTCCTTGCTGACAAGCAAAAAGAACGATGAATTAATAATTAACAGTCTTTAATTGTTTTAGTAAAAATCCTTATGCAACCTTCAAAATTTACCTTGCAGTTCCAGGTGTTGCCGAACCAGCATTTGGAGAATAATTACTCTCCTGTCTTTGAACATTATTATTGGTTGTAGACCCTTCAACTTGAATCGGAATAATCCGAATACCTTTAGTATCGGTCTTTTGCGTTTGCTGCTGACTTTGCACTGTTCTTTGCTGCTGTTGTTGCCTTTGCTGTTGCTGATATTGCTGCTGTTGTTGTAATTGCTGCTGTTGCAATTGTTGCTGTTGCAACTGCTGCTGTTTCTGCTGTTGTTGTAGATTACCCTCTGGTCTTGGACCTGGATGTTGCAAAACTATTGGTTGCGTCACGTACACGGCCTCAACATTCGGATTTTGAGGCGGTAAATCCATCTGCACAGGAATTATTACGCGTCCGATAACGTTAGATTGTACGTTTGGTTGTTGTTGTATTCTTTGCTGTGGTTGCTGTTGATTCTGTTGCCAACCAGGCGATTGTGGTATACGTTGGGGCGTTGATACGTTTTGTTGAATATTTGGCGATTGTGGAACGCGCTGTTGATAATTGATTGGAGTCGTAGGTTGGCTTACTGGTGAGCTTTCTTCAGGTACATCAGTTGATTGAGGAGATTGCGATCGTTGAGCCCAAGCTGGGACGTCTGGAGTGGATGGTTTTTGATTTTGCCAAGGTCTCGGGGCTCTGTTTAGAGTAGCCATTGGCGATTGAGGACTACCAGGTGATTGGGAAGGAGATTGAGGATTTCTTTGAGGTGGCACTGGAGTTGATGCTACTTTAGCTGGAGGAGTACTGATTACTTTGCCTTGATTTTCATTATTTAAAGGAGGTATATATAGTGAACCCAATTGTGCTGTGCTTGTTTTCATTTCCTGCTGTTCTTGATATGGCTCCTGTTTGAGAACCGGCGCCATTTGTGGTCTAGGTTGCACAAATTGCGGTTGCGTCTGAACTTGAGGCGCTTGCTGAATAGGTGGTTGAATTTGATGTTGAACCACAGCAGGCCTAATTTGAGGTTCAGGCATATAATAATTATTTTGATTATTAACTTGAGGCCTCACTTCAGTATAAGCAGGTTCCTCTATAAAAGATTTACGATTAACACCGCCCGTCTTCCTCAACAGAGCCATCGGGTTTTCTGGTATAATTTTCGTCATATCCGGTCTTTCAAAAACGCCTTCATTTGTGGCGACACATTTAGTCGGGAGGGGCTCCATAGGTGGAGGCGGTGGAGGTATATTCACTGGCGGTGGCGGAGGAGGAGGCGGCGCTCCCGCCGGGAATACTTGAACGGGTAACGCGGGTTGCATAGCGGCCAAAGCCGAAGGAGGCAGAGGACCGGTTGGCCCTCTAGGCGGTGAGGTTCTCGGCATATCTCCGACGCCTGGCGCATTGGCATTCCTTTCGATGCGTCTCGCCATCCTCGGTGATCTGATTTCTGAGAGGTCGATACCTCCTGGTGTGTATGTAAACGGTTTCTTGTCTTTAGTTAGCATTGCGTTCTGTACGACTAATGGTGGTTCTACTCTTCTGTCTGATACCTGTAATTGAGTGGAAATTATCGGTTAAGTGGAGAAGGTATGATTAAATGGCGTATAGAGATGTAGTGGACAAGGGTTTAGTCGCGAAACTTACTTGGCGTGTGACTCCAGGTGGTCCTTGACTTCTGAAAATAAAGAGAAAGAATTGTTGAAATATCCATTTCTTTCTAGAAATATTGAGTTGCGGTAGGTTTTATTTATTTAAGAGGATCTATTTTTATTTTTATCATTTAAATTTAAGAATTTAATTTGAACATCCCTTGTATGTAACGTCGATACGTGAATACTTTAATCTCAATTCATGCCAGTCACCATACGAGCAACAAGGGACCCACACACGGTGCAGTATTAAGTAATGCATCTCAGGTGTCAACCGCTGGATTTTGCAATGAGTTCGAGTTGAATGTCCAACGGATAACGCTGACAGCATAACGCCTGTACTATACCTTTTTAAATGAGCTTGGCACATTTTTCTTGTATCACGTCTTGGTTTAATTTTAATGCCGCGAAGCAACAAAATGTATGCGTCTCTACGGTTATGCCTGTACAGTTATACAAAATAGTCTTACGAGAGGTAGTTTGCTAGAAAGATAAATGAAGGAGAAAGTAATTTAATTATCTAATTCACAGTTCTCTCTGATAAAAATTCGGATGTAGTAAGTGGCTTTATGTAAAACTGTGAAGATTGCTAAAGTTGCTAAAAAAATAATTTGGAGCTACATCCCATCCTAAGACATGTTAGGACAACTGTACATTGATATACTCGAATTGCGTGTTGTGTTTTGATACTTTTATTTTCATATAGTCGTAATATACATATACGATGATGTTCACAGTAATGTGGGAAATAAGACTACGACGTACGTATAAACAAATCAACTTGTAAATGCTAAGCTGCGATTAATATTACCGCCTAAATATGAATACCATTTCTGTAATATGTACTTTGTTTCTGCTGTGAAGCCTATATGACACACAGTATACATATATGTATACATATAACATTACCTATAGCACATACGATACAGAAACCATATACATACGTCATTTTTTGAAACGTATAAATTGCAGCTTACTCAACCTAAATGTAAACTTATAGAAGCAGATTAAACATGAGACTGATTTTAAACATAAAAGAACTATTTATTGGTAAATTTTATTGAAAGGCACATGTCAAAAAGCTTTCTGACAAATTATATAATCATAAAGACACTTATGTATACTTAGGAAGATATGATATCTGCTCTTGACAACTAATGTAATTCTACCAATTACCCATAATCCAGAAAAATGGAAGATGTATTTATTAAATCGGTAGATTAGATTGTAAATATGGGTGCAATCCTAAAGCAAGAAACTAGGAAGTTTAAGATTAGCCATATGCTCTTTGAACCTATTTGAGGTGGAACGCCTTGTTTGTCCAATATATTTTTGATTACAATTCTTACAACTAATTTCATAAATCCCCGACTTTTCCAGAGGCTGTACCTTATCTTTAGGGTTACCGATCAGACTTCTCAAATTAGTGCGTGAACTGTAAACCGCCCTAAGATCCAGCCCCTTGAAGATTTTACTCAAACCTTTAGTAATAAAGGGAGCAAAAGGGAGGGTAACAACAGGTGTGTTAGTGACTTCTTCTCGAAAAGTCGTGGATTCTTTCAAAAAATTCCTATAATTAAACTTCCTAATTAATTTATAAATAATTTGAGGTTGGAAACCATTACACCTGGCTTCATGTTTAATGACTCTTCTCTTTCTCATACCTAACCTTGTTCAAGGGAAAGGTGAACATTCTATGAACCAAAAAATTCAGACTTGCCATTTTGTGTTGGGCACAGTGATGGGAGTCTGAAGGAATGTAACGAAGTGTGCTAGTTTCTTTTCTATATACGTCAAATTCTAAACAATTCTTATTTCTAAGGTATCTAAGAAAGGTAGCTGACCGTGTTCCTCTTTTTCATATGTAAATTTTATGGTTTCAAACCGATTATTTAAACTGTTAAGAAAATCGTCAATATTACAATTCTTGGTGTCGAAAATCGCGAAAATGTCATCCACATACCTTAGCCAAACCGGAAAATATTCGCCCGATGATTCTAAGTCCTTTTCAAAACGGCTCATGAAAAGGTTAGCTAAAAAGCGTGACAAGGAGTTACCCATTGCCGTCCCTTTCTGCTGTTCGTAAAAACTACCGTTGAATTGAAAAATATTCTGCTTCATACAGATGTCAGTTAGGCCTTGATATTGATAGCATTGCTGTCGAAACGTGTTGGCATTTATCTAAGTGTTTGGTGTCCTGTGGGTGATAGTGATCGAGTGTTCTACTTCGGCACCAAGAGATCCAGTGAATATTATTTTTAGTCATAATAAGTACAGTTGATTTGGATTTTTATACCTCTTCTCCTTCTTCTGATTTCTGTATCAAGTTGGATAGCATTTGGGGGTGTTATAGATGTTGTAAAACACAGTCATTAGTATCCATCTAGAGACTGAGGTAAGGCCACTCGGAAGAATACTTCGAATTGACAAAAATGTTTTGACACTAATGCAAAGAGTGAAGCATACATGTATAGAAAATAATTCCAGTGAAAAAACTGCTTTATTAGAACAGTTCAATCAGCTTTTGATTACTTGACTCAACGATTTGTAATAATCAGTACACTCTGTAAGCGAAGTAAGCAATTTAGCAACAAATTTGTCTAACTAGCATTCAGAGTACAGGAATGCTAATACCATGTAGGATGATAATGATTTATGTTCAATGGCCAACTGATCAGCATTTTTTTAGAACTAACGAAACATTTTTTTCACTTTTTGAACTCATTCCTATTATAATTTGTAATTGCATGTGGCGTGTTACCAAATTCTGGAATCTGGTAGCCGAAACGTCATTTATTAAAACTTTAGTTATTGGAGTTTTCTCTGTTGGGCAATAAAGAAATTATTATTATTGCAAATCAAAAACCCTGCCAGGTGTCAGGCAACGTAATTTTTATGGGTTTTCTAATTGTGGAGGTAATATTTATTTTGAGAGACACTACACCTATATCATTGATGTTGAGTAAAAAAAATGATTTATTTAGAGATGTTAGTATTGGTCAATTATCAAGTTCTTGCATCTCTTACTTGTCCGGTAATGCAGTGAATGTGTTAGATTTTTCGTCTTGGCAACTCTACAAAAACTTAAAACCCTATATGTATGTATGTACACTTTCAGTCTAAAGTAATGTCTCCCCCAGCCAACGGGTTCATATCAATAACCCTTTCCAATGGACGTACTCTAGCCGTCGGGCGACCTCTGGGTAACCGAGGTCACTCGACGGCTAGAGTACGTCCATTGGAAGACGTTATTGATAGGAACCCGGTAGCTGGGGGAGACATTACTTTAGAAAGAGAGTGTACATACATATATTGTTTCATTTTCATGATATCAATTGTACTTATTTTCTTGTTGTTCTTTGCAGATTGTTTATTTGTTAACTTATTTGTTTTTCTATCATTTGGAATACCGGTTTGAAACATTTTCACTATTCCACAGCATTTTGTAATCTGAGTTCTTCAAAAAATTGCTAAGGGAATAATAGTGCATCAATTGTTCGCTATCAAAACCCTCTCTCCATTGAGCAACAGTGTAGAACAGATAATGTATGTATCTAGAAATATTCCAAATGTATTCTGATATATTGGCTTATTTAAATAACTCAATTTCGATGAGGTTTATGGCGTTGAGTAGAGTTGTCTTCACGAAAGGCCAAATTTCCTATTTGAAAGATTATTGTTCTCTCCCTTGGAGCATAAACTTCTTGATTATTTGACATTACCAGCTCCATCAAATTTGCTATTTTATGCACTCTCTTATTAGGCAAATCTCGTTATTACAAAAGCGCTAATTCTATATAACATTAAAGAAAATCTGTTATAGATTATTACAACGCTGACATTTATGCTTTGTTGTACTTGATACTTCCATAAGTTCATAAGTTCTAGTCCACACGCAAAAGTGCCTACCTTGGGAAAACCTATGCAAACATTCATTCCAATTTTTATCAACGAAAAAGTGTATTTTTTTCTGCGATGTTTGTGTAAGTAGTTTCTGGAAATAGGCGATTTGTATTGGGGATCGAAATGAATTAAATGAAATTATTCTAAGATATTGGTGCATTGGTGCATCCGCACTATATAAAGACTGTCAAAGTCATCACAACCGTGTAAAATCAAATTCGTCAAAATTGGGCCTGTATGTAGAAGATATTGCCACAAGAAATAAATCGTCTGAATCTTTAGCTTTATCAAAGACGATTTCAGTCTCTGAGCGTACATGAGACGCACAAAACATCTGTTGACATTGACGCGAATAGGTAACCTAAAATGTATCACTTGAGAACGGTCACTGGCGAATTTTATTAATTCAGGAGAAATTTATCCCCATAAAAAACTCGTTAGAAGGTATAATTAGTTATCAGCACAAGTATTTGAACTTGTTTGGTATGATTGCGCTAACTAAACTTTATTCTTACGAAAACGTCTTTAGGGTGGTTGGAAAACAACTTCGCAGACTTTATTTTGATGAATGATTGGTTAGCTTGTAATGCAGACTTACATCTATTCATGTCTGTATCAAGTGTGATACAATATGTACTCCTCCTGAAAATCTTTTCCATGTTAGTAACTCGCGCGTAAAATGATTTAACAACAATGTATGTATGTATATACAAAGTTAATAACACAGTTAAGTAGTACCTAATAAAGTTTTACCCTATTTAGAAAGTAGATACTTATATGATAATTTCTGGAATAAACTTCCACATAAAATCACAAGCTGTAACGTTAATTCTACGGAACACTACTTAAGTCGAGATTAGTTTACTTAAACCACATAATAGTAGTATTCAACACCGGTTCCTTTAACCATACGTTCCTCACTAAAATTTATTTTCATTGTCTTGCGTCTTTCAGTAATATTTTTCCATCAAGTTAACTTCCCGAGACTTTATAAACAAAACGGGTATTTGTCTCCATAATTTTGCAGTACGCTTAGGTAGATGAGGTTATGTACATACATATATTTTCTAGACGCCACATACAGAAACAAAGAAGTAAATATATACTCATCTGTATACATTAAAGCAGTCACGTGCTCTTGTTAAACATATCGTCGTTAGTGCACCGCAGTGGTCCATACGAGGAGAACAAAAAATCCTGAAGAAATAACAAGAGATATTCAGTATACTATGCTGGCGAGGCGCCAAAGACGATTGCGTCATTTATGTATATAATGTACAACTAGTACAAAAATTAATGACCCCCTTCTTGAAGGAATACATATCATTATTATCCAAATTTAATGAGTCAAATTGGTCATCATTTCCGTAATTGACTGTACTTGCAATTCGTGTAAGTACGTACTACGTTACAAACAAGGAAAGTTGATATAAAACACGAAAAAAAAAGCAAGGATAAAGGACGTGGTTGCTGGTTCGCGACCGTCGCTTCATCCAACATTTAACAACAAATTAATTGGGATTCTTGCACAGGCAGACTGGCACCGTACTACTCAGACAATTGCGGTCTTTATTGGTAGGCGATAATTGCTTATGCATGTGCATTCAGTAAGTACGCTCATTTCAGTTCCACGCACTACAAATCATTATGCTAAAGTAATAAGGACGATGCCAGCATAAGAACGGCGCAATTTAGATAGTAATACAACGAATTACAACATTGTAATAAGTATGTATCGGGCGTCTATTTTCGTCGATTCATATGAGCGATTGCGAAGACGTAATTATGCTCGTATGTGTTTACGAGTTTACGATGCAAATTAATTTTGAAATAAAACGTCATTAAAATGATACTGAATGAGAGGAAATTATGGCGATCACGTGATTTAAAATATGACGAAGTATGAACATTAATAGGTGTGGGTTTTATTTGCAAGAAATTAGGGAGCGCGGAGTGGTGCAATTGTAAATGTCTAAACTGTCAGAAATGTCATTTATATGTCAAAATGTTTCTCTCTTAAATTTGCAAAAGTTTTGCAATTTTTACTGAGCATGAAACTAGATTTTGTCCTAGTGTACAATTGCATTTAATTCCTGTAAGTTATTTCGAAGGCGAGCCCGCAACAAATAAATAAGTTTCATCTGTTCGGCGAGTCTGGTCGATGAATTTACGTGGTGCGTTGTCGTATGGCCAACGGTCTATACATACTACATGTAAAGCATACATATAAGATAGTCAGTGCACCTATATTTAAATCGCAATCATCTCAATATACACAAAGCGTCAAGGTGGTCAAGATGGTTTAAGGAACGTTTGCCTTGTAGTAGTAGTATTGCGTTTGGTATTCTATGATGGTATCAGCAAGGTATTCAAAGTTTTAAATGTAAAGCTTGGAATGGTAATTGTTAGTTATGCTGGTTAAATGGGTCTACTTTTGCAATTTTTCATTTTACTACAAGCTATTTATTAATTTTTCTTTTTTGGATATTAAATATAATTTTTTTTTAAATTTTAATGTCTGATTGGAATGTTTGTTATAATAACTAAGAAGTCGACTCATTAGACAGCTAGGATGCATTTTTCCTTTTTGTTGTATTATATTGTGGCATGACATTGGCGTTTCCAATTATATTTTTTACATACAGCTTCATATAAGAAAATAGTTAAGCAAGGACGAGACAATGATTTGGCTGGTGTGCATATTATTGAGTTACCGTGAACAGTGGTGACTTTGAACATTCGGGCTGCCATTGATCAAATATGACATTTCTGGATTTGTTGCAACTTTGGCGTTTATAACCCAACAGTTAATCTTCATTATTTGGCGGGAAATCCAGTGCCACTACTGCTCAGCTTCATATCCTACCATACACCTACTCGATTCAGTAGTAGTTGCCAAGTCTTCATTTATTAGTTTCTTGTGTATCTATGATTGCTGTTCTCTTGATTGATGTTTCAGAAATAGATTTTTGAAGAGAAAACATGTCCTAATTGAATCACGTTCCTGTAGGTTATTTTTTCCCTCGGGGTGTCATTGATCACTGAATGGGAAGTGATCAATGACACCCCTATATTTTGTTTGTTTGCTTTCCTGCTAATAGCACGCACTTGTTGCAGCCACTAGAGCTGACATTCTTCAGGCCTGTCAAAACAGCCTGGCGTGTCATTTTAACGTCTTGGAAATTGAGTAATCCGCGGAACAATGTAGTTCAGAAAGATTAATTTCCCGCATTATTAAAAGCAGCAGTAGACTCCGTCCAATCCAATCAACGTAATCAAGAAAGTATTAACGCCATAAAAAGGATTTTGGTTAGTGGATTTGAAGCGACTGGTGTCTATCCTTTGACCCAAAGGGTTTTGCGAAAGTTGCTCAACGGAAATCTTGAAGAAGGCGAAAAAATTGTCAACAACACATTATCTGACCTCTTGCGATCACAACGAGAAGCTGGCGCATCAAATGCTAGATCGAGACCAAAGAGAAACTTCAAGTGCAACCAGGAAAGAGTATCACTACCCAGAGCTTATCAGAAGAGTCGTCTATTGAAGTGACAGCATCAGAAGAGAGTGATACACAACAGGAATTGTCCGGCCCAGAAAGAGATGATGCTCGGCAAGAAATATAGTCGATCGGCTCTGTTGAAAGAAATGAGGAAGAGGCATCAGAGTTATTTACAGACGATGAGCTGCTTGAAGAAGAAAGATATGTTCTAATAAGATTCAATGGAAAAAAGTCAGTCGGATACAATTATGTATGCTGTATAACTAAAATAATATCCGAAAATGAAATGGAAGTTCAATGATTCAGATTTTTCGTTAAAAATGGCAAGCAAAAATTCAGACTCGTTGAAAATGATATCTCTTTGGATTCGAAGCAGGATATGATTTCAGTTTTGCCAAAACCGAAGAAAGAACGCAGTATCCACTGACCTGAATTTGTTTTTCCAGCGTTGATTCATGTTAAGGAATACTGACCTGATTTATGTTTATGATATAATCTGATGATCTGATAATCTGATCTTGAAATATAAGTGATCTAAGTCACCCCGACCTATGCTGCTTGGAAACTTGTTGACGGATAGTCACCGAGGTGATATTGGCCGTATCTATTGAGATTTAATACAGATCTATGCAATTTCTAGCCTATGATCAAAGACACCCCAGATATTCAGGTGAATTTGATCAGCTCTTTATATACAAAATGTGCCCATATAAAGCTGTACACTACATTTAATTATGCAAGTATATAAAACTAGCCTTAACATGCATATTTGGATAATTTGTACCTTTTTTATGTTAATGGTTTTTGGAAATATGCATGAAAATTATTTTTATTTTGATCAAGGTCACCCCAGTTTACGGTACTTGCAAAACTGGGAAACTGGAAATGGGAATGCTGTAGACAATTTATGTTAAGTTCGTTTTTGTATGACGACGGTTTTTGTCTAGAAATTACCAAAGGACCTACAAGTGTGGGTTTGGAAAACAATATTCTATAATACTACTGAGGGCTGGAGCGATAATGGGGTTGGTTTATACTAATTTTCTAGTCCGTAAAAGAATTATGAGCAAAAAAGAAAGTGATGAAGAATAAAGACCACTAAGACTGACTGAGGAAATAGGTTGAGATAGGTTGTCTAGTCTATCCACTGAGGTACATTTGAAGTTAAAATTTAAATAAGGTAGAAATCAGTTCTTAACTTCTATTTGGGAAGCTTGCATAGCATACAATCTTCTTGAGAAACACAATAAAGTAATGATTTTATCGCAGTCCTTACTAGAGAAAATAACAGCACTTCCACAACTTTCAGACTAACCATAGATAAGGAAAGAAGATATTTGGAAATCCTAAACTCAACAAATGCATAAGGTTATTAAAGAGGGCAGCTCCTACAAAGCAATAACAGTGGCAGTCATGTATGTATGCCACGACAACCCTGTTCTGGATAGAACATGGATTTGTCCACAGAATTTGCTCGACGATTTAGTATGAGCTTAAAACGAACCCGAAACCGGCCAGCCCTCTCTTTTATTAAATTGCTCTAAATATGTTCTCTTTTGTTCAAAGTTTTTAAGTGTTCTAAAGGGTATCCCAATAAGATTGCACAATTTAAAAAGCGTGTCATTTCCGTACCAGTCGGTTGACACAATTCGTGCTTTTGCTTAGCTGTCAACTATGCGCATTGCGGTTAGTGAAAATGAATCGCCTTATTGTCCAACAACTTGTTGTCATTGACACAACTTATTGCGTACAATTTACGGTTGACGAAACACACCGGATTCATCAACAATTTGCCGAGTAATTCAAAAATTTCAACAAGGTGGTATAAAGACACCAAGAAGAAATCGTACCGGCCGATCTGAAAAATATTGCTGCAGTATGTGGAAGTGCGAACTTCGATTCGCCGTCGATCAAAGCAGCTAAATATTTCGAAGAGCACTGTTCAATGAAATTTTAAAAGCGAAGTTTCATTTTTACCTCTCCAGAAGAACGGCTAGTGATATGCAAAGGTTTCTACTTAAACATATTTTTCAAATAAACTGGGGAATACAATCTCTTGGCTGGGCTTTTCAATGTATAGTATTACTGACCATCCCAACGCGGAAAAAACCAAGGTCATTTTCGGTTTTTTTTAATGGCTGGCTTTGTGAGGCTGAAACCAAAATGAAATGCAAACCAAAAAGTAGACTAACAGACGCAAAAACGAGAATTAATCAATATTAATTCTCGTTTTTGAATTTTGAATGATTTGGAGAATAATGAAGGCAAGGGGGCACTACAGCACTAAATATGGCAAATACTGTCAGGAATAGGAACTGCAATAACTTTGTCACTAACTCGTTACTAGCTGGGAAACTGAGTTGAGGTATGATCGTAATAAGGGATGGTTTGAATCAATAGAAACTGCATTTGCATTACAAAAACATAGATACCTACTGTTTAAAGATTGATTCGGTAATAAGGACGGGGTTACTAACTTATACAATGCGAGCAACAAAGATTGAAGGTAATTGTTGTGTGTAATAAGGATTCAGTAGAATAAAACTACTCTCTGTGCATGTCTGAACGCTGCTGGCTGTTACCGCCAGTCTGTCTTTATTGTTGCCAGTCTAAAGACTATTACAATCTTACAACATTAATGCACACGGTGAAACGAAGTATATATAGGCGCAGAAATAATCAACATAACCTATAACATAAATATAAACAGACAAAATGACAGACTAATACACTACTTAACAGCAAAATCAAACGCATTATGGGTAAAGGTCTAATTAGAAGATAGTTTTGATAACATTAGAAACAAATATAGAACCAACGCCTATCAATATTTGTTGCTCGTACTGTATTATCTAGCTCCATCCCACTAAGCAAAATACTATCGCATTAACGTTAAAATAACGTGCACATGTGTCGTGCGATGTTATTTCGATATGTGAAATTATATCGCTGTGACATCTACTTAACCTCTTATGTCCGCCTAACAAAAAAAATCACGTGAACGTTAGATTACTAACATCAATTCAACATCGGACTTATAACATCGCAGTGATGACTTGTAAATAACATCACATTGATATTGTTAGATGGATGTGATTGTAGCAACCTCAAATTGAATTGTATTCTATAATGCAAACAACCTGCAATGCAGCGACTCAAAATGAGCTCTTCACATGCTCGGCAAAATATTATTTCAAAGAATCTCCATGTGCAAGCAATATGCTTCGTCGAGTTTGTACCCGTATAATGATACAACCCGAGAAATTCATTTGAATTCATAGTTTATTTTGCCAAGCACTTGCAGAACCCATTCCGACCCGGTGCATTGCAAACTGCTTGCACTACCGACAATACAGCTTTATCACGAGGTATCACATAGCGATGGTAATTGGACGAATAGAGCAAAATTTGTAGCACGTTCAAGGTATCTTGAAAACATATGTGCAAAACTTTGTCATACCCAGACCTTACAGAAATCACATAGCCTTCTGTCCCTCCAAAACTATTGCGAAATTTTTAGAGACATTAAACAATATATTTCAAATATTTATTTATTCAAAATATAAAATCTATGGACATATTTATTTATATAATTTTTTTATTTTGAAAGTCTTATGCGTCTTTGCTTTGCGTGGCGAAAATAGTCCATTACATATGTTTCAAAATCTCTCTCTGTCATAATTTTCAAGATCTTCGTGACTGCACCTATAAATATTTAGTTTGTCATTAAATTCTAATTTAGTTATACTTAACTGTATGTAAATGGCATTATAAAACGTAATTACATTTTAAAACTTTAATAAGTTTTAAATCTTTAACTTTTATGTTCTGGCCAGTCCAAGAAAAATGCTCTGCAATTCCATAATCAAATACACAATTCAAACATCTGTTTGTGCAGTTTCTTTCGGTATATGGTTATATCCTCCAATAAAACTAAGTTTATGCTCCTGAAATATGTATATGCTGTTATGTATAGATAGTAAAGTTCAATACCTGGACGCTATTACCAGTTGCACTTGGTCCTCACATATTTTTGCTTCAAGGGCCATCAAGTTATCCACCAACTTACACATCATTGTGTTATGGAACATCTTACATGTGACAGAAATTTAAATATGCTTGTACTAGGCCTCGAGAAATAATAATAATAACTGGACTTTAATTAAAGGCGATATTCATCTCCAAATGTTCTTCCACATAACCTATCATACACGACACATTTTCACAGTATGTAGCTTGTCCACCGGCTTGCCATATCGACATAAATACAGCTATATACTAAAATAAATACAGCTACATACCTACTCCCATTTTAACAGTTGTACAAGGCAAACATGGATTAATTTATTCCTTGGGCATTTCTCTATAATAACACCTAATACCTATACGTTTTATATATAAAATTAAATAACAAACTTACCGTTTTTTTCCCTTTATTCTAGGCAAGTTTTACAATCACCAACAAAAGGTTAACATTGAATATTATAAATATAAATGAACCGTTAGTAATTAAAAACGAAGCAGACTGATAGCCTTACAATTAGTACACCATACACATCATAAGCAAAATAACAATCAAATATGGCAGCATCGAGTCGGCGCGAACGATGCCGTACCTAACATTGCATCTTCCTTTTAAACGTTTTGCAAACATATAAATATTGTTATTATAAATAACATCACAGGACTACATTAATTGCATGTTCACTAAACATCTTGAAAGTTGTTAATGCGATAATAATTAAAACATATTTATTAAACGTTATTTTAATGTAACTTAAACAAACGTCTGCAGGCAGTGTCTATTTAACGTTTATTCACCATTTATGTGTAGACGTTGCTTTTTTTACATGATTTCAACTTTTTGCGACGTTAATCGAATGTTACATGTTTAGTGGGATAGAATCAAAATTTTCCATATTGAAGATGTGCGAGTTAAAGTAAAATTAATATAATATTCTTTAAGAATACCCACTACTAAAGCTTCTATCTCAAATAATCAAGAAAATATGTAACAATAACATTATTTCGAACTTGGTTAGGATTATTCGTAGAAACATTATGTTATAAATAAGTCAAATTACTATTTTTATTATTCGTACATGTTTTGGTTTTGCGATTTGGCAAATGTTTGAAGTCAAAATTTCCAAATTAAAACAGCCCACTCTATTATAGACAACACACATATTGACTAAACTAAGATAATTATTCACGTTTCTATTAATATCTCATTCTAGTGAGTTTCATTCCGCCGTAGGCTGTTACTTTGAGGAATTTAATATAAAAAAACAAAGCAAACGCGACAGCCTTCTGCTTCCTCTATCACATAGACGCGAAGTGATTTATCTCTTTGAAATATTTTCTGAAATCTCACACCATCAACCGTAGTCGTGGCATTCCATATTATAACGGCTAATTTTCATTCCTATTAATACAATGAGGTCGAACGACAAAAAAGAGTGTCCCTACGAATGACAACCTGGTGGGCTAAATTCCAACATCGACACAATAACGATGCATTAGAATATACGCCTTTCTACATCAGAATCTCGAACTAAAGAGGGTTAATATGTTTTCAGTTCGTCTAACGTCCCGTTTTTTTTTATAAATTTCTTTGGATGTAAACCACATTACGGTTGCCTCTAGTCGCTAGATACGTTGAAAAATCTCGAGATGTATTTCACGACAACGCCCACGCTCGTCTGGCATCTTTCTTCGGTTCTTTCCACTGAAAAAAAAAATTGTCGTCGCTCAACGGGCACGTTTGCATGTATTCAACAGACGTTCTAGGACATGCACACACAGATATCTCGTCGGAGTTTACATTATAATTGGTGATTCTGTAAGATATATTGTCCGTGCGTATATAGAAAGTAATTATTTTCTTGGACGAGGTGAAGCGCAATCTTTACATCTACTGGCAGCTATAAATTAGGTCTTTGAGATAGTATCAGGTAATGTCAGTTCTTCTTTAATTAATTCTCTGTTAATGGCTAATCAGGTTGAGGTTTTAATGTATTACGATTTAGTATTTATTCTGAATCTATCATGGGATAATATCCTGTTGATTATTCTAACGTGCGAGCAACAAAGATTGGAGCGTGCGGACTCTATATTTATTTCTATTTTTATCAAAACTATCTTCTAATTAGATCTTTACCCATAATGCATTTGAATTTGTTGTCAAGTAGCGCATCTGTCAATTTGTCTGTTTGTATTTTACACAATGACAAAGAGAGGTTATGTTGATTATTCCTACGCTTATGTGTAGTTCGTTTCACTATATTACATATTTTTGGGCAAACAATTCGGGTATATTGAGTCTTAAAGCGTTTTGGGGCGTCATTTCTGCTGTTTTCTTCTCTCACTAGTGTGCTATTTTGCTTTGGAACGGTTATATGAGTATATCAATGTGGTGCCTTCTTAATTGGCCGTAATAAAAGGCGTGGTTGTGCACAAGTCTAAGTCTACACAAAGTTTTACTCGATATCCCATCCAAAGAAACTTTAAATACATACAGCCAGTGAGTGTAATTGGCCTATCTGCTCCAGTTTATGCCAAACTATGCAGTTTCTCACTCTCTTGTATTCTCCAATGACCAGAAATCTATGTTATTGTAACCTGCTGTGTCATATTCAGTTCGGTAATTGTTCTTTTAGTTTTTACTACCAGTGTATGAGCATTGGTTGGATATTCGATTTTATATGTGTTTGTGATGTGTATTTGCTGTTATGATTACATTGTTATTGGAACATTCTTATGTCAAATTTTGCGGGTAGTGAATTATGCGCATGAAAGTTGAAGCCAAAATTGTAATTAAGGCTTAATTGTACACGCAGATGCCCATCTAATAATGTCTTTAAGGATGTCATACATTCTATAGGATTCCTCTAATTAGATTTCTCTAATTGCCCATCTGGAAGGTTCAATGACTGGCGGTATATTTTTATTTCTTCTTTTACCACACTTTTGCCGGGATGAAGATGTATGATCATGTGTGTAAGAAAGATCTATATGCAGACCAACGAGGAACTTCAAAACTTTATTTTCTCGGTAACGCAAAAATAAAGTAAATAAAAATTCTTTTCTGTGTGAAGTAATAAGTTTTTGCGCGATTTCGAATGTCAAGTGACAGCTGTCAAAAATGACATTTGTACAAGGAGTGTCTTTTCATAACACTGAAGCCTGTTAATTAGAGCACAATTATGTTTTTTATAGATATTTATTAACTTGACGATTCTCGGCCGAATGCAACATAAATATGTTAAATTAGATTACTAGATGACAACTGTGGCACGAGAAGTTGGTAATTTGATGGAGCTAATGATTCGATGTTGGAGCATGATTAAGAGCGCAACATTGCATATCACGTGATAATATTTATTAACTTGACGTTTGTAGGTAGATTGAGCAATGAACTATTTGCCATAACCAACAATTAATAAGAGAATTTGACAAAATTATTACAGGGTATTTTATTTTAATTGCTTGCAAACATACCCGTATAGGTACCTTTAGACAGATTTTTTACTAAATCATGCTAACCACACATATTAAATGTTACTACACTTAGTCGACAGCTGCGCCATCTAACATACTTTCGGTAACTAGTAACCGACCGCCATGTTTACATATTTTGACATTTTACATACTTGTCAATTTTTAATCTTTAAGTAAACTATTTAATAGAAAGTATGAAAGCAAAAAATAGTTGCGTATTACATTTGGAGAAATGCTAAATTATTGTAATAATCAGTTTTATTTTGACAATGATTGCTGACTGGTTTTTCAGTTTTTAAAAGAAATGCTTTTTGGGGCAACGAATAAAAAAAACGACCAAAGATCTTGCCAACATTCTCAACGTTCTTCACTATATAGTTTTTAATATTTGTGGAATAAAGTCCTTTTTTAGTACGCATGCATCATAAACCAATCAAAACACATCCATAAGCGTGCATAATCGGGGCTTTATCGCACGGCGTGCGTAAAGAGGTTGCTTGGTAACAGCCAATCCCAAACGTTTAATAGTACAGTGAAATGTCGGGAAATGTCAAATAACATATAGGTACATGTCACTCGATCATATGTATTGGAATTATTGATTATTGATTTGAATTATTATTTGGACTTTGCAGGTATTAAACTTAATTCAGCTTCAGCAGCTAGTTTTTGAATGTCTGTCGACATTATTAATACAACAATGATGTTTAATAATTAAGTGAAATGTCAAATGACATAATATAGAGACACATATCACTCGATAAAATGTATTGAAATTATTGATTTGATTTCTTCTAGTTAAAATTATTGTTGCATTTATACTAAAAAATATCGTATGACACAGTGCATAATTAGCTTTTAAAGCACTCGTAATAACGTTAAAGCCACTCCGCTTCGCGTCGTGGTTTTAATCTCGTTACTCGTGCTTTAAAAGCATAATATACTATTAACTATTTTTTTTCTGAAAACATCCGTTGCACGTCCACGTAAAAAAAAAACTCAAAAAATTTTGTTCGTCATGAAGTGATCTATCTTTGGCCTCAAAAAACTGAAAAATTTGTTTTCTTTTCTAAAATATTATCTAAACAAAGTTTAACTGACTAATTTGTTGACTCAATCTTATGTTTTCATGATAACTCCTTCACACATTCTTTTGTGGTACAGTAATGTGTTTCAGGAAATGTCAAACGAAACGTTTCCATCACATATACATACACACACAAGCAACCTTCATTTTCAATGTTTGTTTATGTTAGACTTCCTAACTTCCCAAACATAATTTATACCGTACAATCTGTTTTACAAGATATTGAAAACAAGCATCGAGACTTACTCAAAATACATCACGATTTTACTACTATTATATGTTTTTCTTTTATGTTACTAAAATAGACGCACATCTACAGTAATGTACTTCTAACCGATTTTTTTTTCACCTAGGTCAGCCGTCATTACCTACTTAGAGGCCATGCCAAAATTCAAGTCGACCAGATTATCGAAAGTAAAATAAACCTAAGTCGTCTGCTAGGAAGTAGGGCGTTGTGCATGTTATTGGGAGAGACGAAAAAAAAGATTGATGGCAAAAATACGAATAACCAACATAGGTTATGTGTCGTGAAATACGATATTTTAACGTCTAATGTTTGGTTGTTTGGCCTGGATATTCAAGCCGATTTGCGCGCTAATTTATTCCCGTTCTTATTTCAGGTGCTCCAGAAAAAATATACGTCTAAATGACGACTCATCGAACCTCATGAAACCATAGCTACTGCGCATCATGAAAGGAAAAATACATACGAGCCCAGGCTCAGAATAGTTCGGCCGGCTATCAATTTTAATGAAGCGGTTCATAAAATTATAAAAAAGTTTTCATAAGAAACCTATTCCTTGCAAAAATGTTTTACTATAGTAAAATATAAACATTAGGCTTACATTCAGTGACAAAATATTTTACATCTGTTAATATTTGCAACCTTAACCATAATAAATGAAGAATTAGTGACGGTTCAAAATAGTTCGGCTATTATTTTTATATCGAGTTACGCTTCATTTATTGCTCACAGGGCCTATAATCCTATCGGGTATTGTGTTCATTAGTTCAGCACATTAGTCAGTACTCGCAGTAGCTACTGATATAAGTTGTCAGTGTGTCAGACTAGACTGACATGGCTCGCGGCAAATCATTGAGTGGTGATTTACGAAAATCTATTATTAATGCCCATAGACATGGAATTTCTGCACGAAAAATTTCAATTTCTCACTCAGTTCCACGGTCGACTGTGCAAGATATTATTAATTTGTTTAAGAAAACTGGAAATGTGACAGAATCTAAAAAAATGGTCGTCCATCAAAAATTTCTGGTGCCGATGCCCGGGCTCTGAGAAGAATTGTCAAATCAAATCGACGATCAACTGCTCGAGAACTCACTGTATTATGACGGCAAATGATTCAAAAACAAATTTCTTTATCGACTACCAAAAGAACAGTCAGAAAATTAGGCTACAAGTTTTATAAGTTATTTTTTTCACGTGATTTCCCTGTTGCAAATTATTCTTAGATTATTATATTATTCACTAGGCAAAAGAAAAGCCGTTGCTTACGAATTTACAAAAACGCAACCGGTTAAAGTGGGTTAAATCGCATAAAAATTGGACTTCGCGACAATGGCATCCAGTAATTTGGAGTGATGAGTCCAAATTTGATGTATGCGTAGGGTACACTAGAAAACGTATATTACGTACATCAGCGGAAGCATACTATACCAACTGTTTTGGTTAAAAAGGTGAAGTTTCCAGCCTCCATCATAATATGGGGTTGCATATCTGGAAGAGGAGTGGGAAAACTACAATTCATCCATAGTACTATTAACGCCGATAAATATAAAACAATTCTAACTGAAAGTCTTTTGCCATTCATTCCGATATGTCAATCTGTTGAAGGAGACTTTGTATTCCAACAAGATGGTGCTGCGTGTCATACAGCAAAAGCGGTAAAGCACTGGTTGACAGAACATCAAATTACGACTTTATCATGGCCTTCAAGCAGTCCGGACTTCTCACCTATCGAGTCTCTGTGGCATAAAATGAAGAAGGAACTGCGTAAGAACCTAGCACGCATAGTAATCGAGTTGAAAACAAAATTACAAGAAATATGGTACAATATACAGCCGGATGAGTGTGCTCAACTTGTGAACACAATGCCGAATAGGATAACAGCTGCTATGATCAATAAAGAGGACGTAACCCAATACTAAAATAATGACCGAACTATTTTGACCTGTCACTCGTTCTTTATTTATTATTGTTAAGGTTGCAAATATTAATAAATGTAAAATATTTTTTCACCAAATCTAAGCCTAAAGTCCATATTTTACTATAGTAATAAAGTTTTGCAAAGAATATGTTTTTCAAGAAACCTTTTTTTTAATTTTATTAACCACCTAGTTAAAATTGATAGCCGGCCGAACTATTTTGAGCCTGGGCTCGTATATATATTTTTACGCCTCCAAAAAGATTATTTTTTATGCAGTGCTGCATTGTTTAGTTTAAATGTACCAATTATTGCGTGGACGCCAAAATTTATGTTTCCTGACACATATCCCTTTTTCCTAGTTAAAGAAAGTGAGTCACGAATCTAAGCGTGCACATAAAAATGTGTTTGTAACCTGAATATTTTTTCTTTTTAAATTGGCGGCATAATTACATTAAGTGAAAACAGGTGCTTTGGTAAAAATGTGTAAACAATATATTAGATTATTTAAGAGCATACTGGCGAGATTACTTTCCATTTTGTTGTCTCATATCTCTCTTCTTTGATGCTTCCAAAATCCATATTGGAAAAGAAGGGTTCGTTAGCAATAACTAAATCCCAATCAACTTAATAATAATAATTCTATTTTTTCAAACATTAATTTTTTATACTCGTAAATTTTGTAAGCTCCAGTTTTATGCATTGGATCATTCATAATCTTGTACTTACGTAATCCTACTAACCTCTTTCTAAATCAAAGCGGAAAATTGCTATTCTTATCATATTACTATCTCTCTTTTATTTTTATAGTAAAACCAATATTTTTAAAACGAGATCATATTTTCTCATAATCTTTCGTATTGGAATACTTAGTTATTCATGTCAAAATAAATAAATACCCTTCACTCGAGCATATAGAGGAATAAACATTTTAAATAAATATGACGCAGAGCTAATCATAATCTGGAATATTACGGATATATCTATGTTAAAGCATAAACAAAGTAGAAGATAACAAATAAAGATTGCTATAAAAATAAATCAGCAAATAAGTGCCGTCTACATTTATCACTTAATAAACAAATGTGTAGAAGTATTTGCTATTTATACTGGAAAAATTACTCATACATTGCTACTAATACTGATAACAAATCGAAGATTTCAATTTATCTGTTGATTGTATTAAAATTAGGATTTCCATCATCTTTCTAAACAAAATTAAGGTATAGCCCGGGTTTCAAATTGGTCATCTCATCAAGATACCTACTTAATAGAATCTCAATTTCCGTACAGGTAGATTCATCATTGTGACACTGCTTTATCTCTCACATCTACACAATCTTCTTACTACCTAACCGCGATTATATTTAAATTTCTTTTCCTTATCTGATGACATGACAGAACAATGTTATTAACAGAAGCAATTAAGCGGGAATGCTTTCTAAAAATCTAATCTTGTGTTCTCGAACAAAGGGTTATGTTGCTTTCTAAAAACATAATAGTAGCAGCACAGGTAAATTCTTTATCGTTTAAAGGAATAAGATTTATATATACAAGGTTTGATCAGAAATAATGAAACAAGAATATTTGATGCAACTGCAAAAATGTATGGTTTTTCAGCTGCTAAATATTCAAACAAGTGATACTTTAAAAATCAATATTTTAACTTAACTAGAACAGAAACTAGAACAGAACAGTCAGAATATTTGAACAAAGAAGATTTTGACATGACAAGATACAAATTTTGGAAAGTCGTTTTAGGTTGTAGTATGATGCTGGTTTAATAAGAAATAGAAGGAAGAGAGTAAAGACCCAATACAGAATTTTGTGAGCAAATTCAATTATTTCTTCAAAAGCTAGAAGCTACTCCTGTTGCTCAATTAGCTGCTTTTGATAATATGCTGAACTTTTCTCATTAAGTATTCATCCGTGTTAAGTCGAAAAAGAAACCCTTACATCATCAAGATGCCATTTGCCAAAGGAGGGATCTAGCTGCATTTTGTAGATGCAATACCAAGATTTTTTAGGCATATCTAATCTATCAGCGCGGATGAATACAGAAGCTTTCGCTCGGTGGCTGGAAAATTTTACACAACATGTACCTACCATATATATCATGTCGTCTCACTAAAGAGAGTCTCAGGATTCTCTATGCTTATCAGCTATCTCTAATCATCGTTGGACATTGCTGGATAATGTTGTGAGAAGTTTCAATGCAACTGGATTAGTTCCATTAAGTACTGAAAAATTCAATGACCCAACAATGAATCTGATGAGGATCTGTTTTCTTTGGGCAATTCAGCTAAAAAATGAAACCGGAAAACAGAAGAAAAAGCAACCATTACAAGTGCTCCCGCTAAAAAATCTTTTGAATGCTGGGAGAGGCCTAAAAGAAAAAAAAAACGGAGTAAAAACAAAAGAAGCGAGTTAAAAAAGTAGAAGCAGAATGTAAGCTATTTGGACGAGAGATCTTCAAATTTATATTGATTTATATCGGATATTTGTAGAAAAAGATAAGGCTGATGATTTTATTGAAGCAGCATTTAGTGTGATATGCAACGATTCCCGTCAAACGTCATATTTGGTACTATGTTCATGGGGTAGTATCTTAACTTACGAAACTGTTGATAGTATTAGTCGGCGACAGTTCGGTAGTTGGCGCTGTCGTCAATTGTAGTACTATTTGAAATCTTTATGTTAATAAATTTTGATGTTGGCACTACGTATTTGTATGTCTTTCTTGTGATGTCTCTGATGTTTTCTCAGTTTGTATCGGTTTTTATTATTACGATTTTGTAAGCAGCTATAAATATTCGTTGTTTTTTGAGTTTGTATATACAGCTTTAAGGACTATTATATGTTTATTATTAGCTGTACAGCTTTTTCTTAGGTAAATTGGTAATTTCCCACATGACATGAAAGTTGTCGGAATCTAATGCCATTTTTGTTTATTAGGTTTCTCTGAAGATCTTTGTGTTTGTGGAGGATTGTCAGATTGTAAATTTGTATATATTAGTTATAAGAACAGTTTAAAGTGTAAAATAGTTCCGCCAGGTAAGTCTATCATTTTGCTGATTTATTTAAATGCCATTTCATGACATATCTTCAGTCAAGATGAGCAGACTAAATCCTTGTGTTGTATTTGCCTGCGACAATAGAAGTGACCCCGTCATTCATTCCCAGATCCGGAAAAGGAGTTGGCAAAATTTAATCGATGGCTTGCAGCCTGTCGACATCCACGGTTAAATGTTCTGCCTTGGGAAACTGTGCGTCGGTCACATAGAATATGCCAGACATTTTGCCCCAGACGTTGTTAGTCGCAGTAATCGTTTATTTAAAACAGCATTTCCAAAGCTGTTTAGGCCCGGTAAGTTCTTCTGTCTAAGGAAGGTAAATTTTGTGTATATCATACCTAATTGCTATTTTAATTTATTTTTAAGGAAATCTGGCTGATACTTCGTTCGACTTAATTTTGCATGTAACTGGCAAAACTTAAACATTGTATCTTAATATTAGTATAAGTTATATTTTAAATGTATTTGACTTGTGTAAACATTAGAGTATTATTAATAGTAATAGCTTACAAGATATTAATCACAGTAGGTGTTATCAGTTAAATAAAAAAATATCAATAAAACTTAGGTGATTAGGTTAAGATAAAATTTTAAATGGAAATACGAAATGTTATTTCGTCAATTATTACAATACATAAATAATTGTGTAAGTATATTTAAAATGTATCGTTATATTTTTTTACCTTCCTACAATAACTTCTGTTTCATATTACATGATCTACCTAAGAATAAAGAGTGAAAAATTTTAATAATAATAATAATTTTCAGATCTTTTGACTAAAATACTAACAAGATCACTATATTTTGTAAGAGATAAGGCAGATTTGTAAATAATTTTTATATCTCGGTCGTAAGTAATAAGTCATTACTAACGACCGAGATGTAAAAATAATTTACGAATAATTCAAATACATAAGATTTAGGAAACAACATGCGTTTGAAATTCCCGGTTCGAAAAAACCTTGGCGACAGTTTTACAGATGGCTCTATACACTCTAATTTTATTATTACGTAGTTTCCCATCCATGTCTATGTTGGTACTAGTGGATCTGTCAGATTGATTTGACACCTTATTAAAGTATTGTAGTAATTTTGCCCATGAATATGGTCAAGAACATCAGGTCGAATGAGAGAAGCATTCGAAAAAATATAAAAGTTGTCTTTACAACCCATAATACTTATTCATTCAAACAACGTTATATGTATGTATTAGAAGGAACTTAATAAAACTTAGTTTTTGGAGGAATGAATAGAATTGTCAAAGAGCGCTGCACTCAATAGGCGCTAGAGGCACCGCGATAAACAGCCTTCATATATTGGTATGATAACAGCTAAAATGAGGTTAATTATAGTTGTTAAATCGTAGTAGAGGGGGACCAAAAAGTAGCAGTTGATATTGAGGTATTGAGTTATATGGATGTTTGTTAGATTCCTTTCTGTGTTAAATGATTTCGAAGGCTTCAATGGTTCGACTCTCTATTACAATACAAAAAAATTAAAGCTAAGCACAAAAATAAATAAATAAAAAGAAGAACAAAAACAAAGTACAATGTAAGTGTTGTATTGCACTTATAATTAACTTTTCTGTGTTATTGCAAAACGTTTTAATTGACGCCTATGACATGCAACACGTTTTTGACAAGTCTACTAATGTGCTAAACAATTTCTTATAGTTTGCTTTTATATTACTTACATACATTAATCTTATTAATAAGGTTCAAGTTAATTTTTAACTATTGTAAATGTTTAGTACAATACTACACATTTTGATTATCCAAACTACCGTAAGACCACAATAACTCATAATTAATCGATTACACATGTAATAAGAATTACCACCACATTTCTCATAATGTTACATTCAATTCAAAGCAATAAATCCAAACATCAACTCTATTTTTCGTTCCAATTATTCCGGTACCATATAAATCCGCCAGACAAAAGGCGACATGCTAATAAATTAAATAAAATTTTACACCATACATGAATATATTAATAATAAATCGTATAATAATAATCCATAAACAAAAGCGTGTCTTAATGAATATTTATACTATGCAGGAATGAGGAGTTACATCATTGAAAGATATACTATTATATGCAAGTATGTAGGTATATTTACCATGCTCTTGCACTACATGAATTATAATCCATCGATCATGATCGGGTGGTGCCAATTCACGCACTACTAATCACTTACTAGATGCAATGCTGTGTTCTATACAACTGATTTTAGATTAAAAACCGTTACGGTGGATTTTTACGAATGTACACACCGTATTGCTTGTGTAATTACAGGTTACCCTTCAGTACCGTATATGGTTTTATCAATGCCGGTAATATAAAATTGACAGCGAAGATTTAACTTGAACTACTTATGAAGGTACACGAAGTGATCTGTTGGTTCATATTCGATTTCTATTTGAGGGTTATATTCATTTAATTGCTGCCTGTTAAGTTATAAATAATCGATTGTTTTAAATTGGTTTCTAATTCATTTATTTATTTATTTTGCGTATGGCTATACGACATATAACTAAAAGTCACAAACAAGAAAAAGTGAACAAGACAAAAGAACAGTTGAAAGATTAACAAAATAATAATAAAAGGAGAGATTAGGCATAAAAAGGCTCTATGCCACTTAGTACTGGAATCCTAAAAACTGGTGTACTGCGAATAGAGCCCGTAATGATTCTCATGGTTTTATTTAGAACGATGTCGACCTTCTTAGTGTGTGGGCTGTTCGGCCATATTGAGGCACAGTATTCCGCGGTGGAGTACACAAGACTCAAAGCTGTAATGCGTAAAGTTTCAGCGGATGCTTCCCATGATGAGCCTGCCAGCTTGCAGAGTATGTTGTTTTTTGTCTTCAGGTTTTTGACCAGTTGAGACGGATGGTTATTGTAAGACAGAGTTCTGTAAAGTGTGATTTGGACAGGTTTCATATGGAAGAGTGGCTTCATTAATTCTAATGTTTATTTATTTAAAATTACAACAGTATGTGCCTGTAAAATTGAATTGTTATATATCATATATAAACATATTACTTACAAATAAAATTCACTGTTGAATGTAGGCCATACAAATTTTTGTAAGGCTGACACGACATTTTGCCCACGCGAACTAATATTGATGATAACATTGGTTCAATGTTTGAGGTATTGCTCTGTTGAGCCTTCCACACTTTGCCTTTGATGGAAACCAAGCTCTGTTTCTTCCAAGCAAAGCGAAGGTTCATGTATCTGACATACAAAATATCTTGGATGCGGTAGCAATTATGAACACGTCCAATGGGTGATGTAAAACATTTTGGGTCTATACAAGGCCAAGGTGGAAGGCCAATTTCAATACTTCCATCGACATAGTGAGGTTGGGCACTTCCTTGAAAACTATCCATGAAGCTATAAGAAGTATGAGTCTCCAAACGAATGTTAAAGCTTCAGAAGGTGATGGTACTACAAATTCTGCGCTCAAACGTTTGCGCAAAAACAATATAGATCGATAGGTAAACATCCTGAGTATCATGATACACCATTGCATTCGCCCAAGTGCCTGGAAGTAGTATGCTTCATAATCATCAATAATATATCCATGCAAAGATTTGTTATATTATCACAGGAACCAACTTCCTGTCTGATGTATAATTTTGGTCAGGTTTGACCATTTGGAACTAATGCACAGGTGGTGTATTTTTCGACTTCGCGCAAGCGATGGATTCGATCACTGTATATCTAAAACTGCTAGTTTGGGCTTGAATCTTTTTCTGAAGAAACACAGATTTAAACGTAACTTTATGGATTTATAGATGGATCTTCGAGTAGAAGACCAATTCCATCTACCTGGGCGGTGCAATTACACGTTAGCGATGACTCACAATCAGTCACCTTAAACGTAAGATCACGTAAATATTTTCTTTAAATGCTAGAGTAGTACACTCTGCTAACAGAGGGTTAGACCACTACAACACCATTAAATCTGTGAGGGAGATTTACATACATTCTTGTTTTAGTAAATTCTTCTCTATTAGTTTCGAATGCGTTGGTGTGCCGCAAGGGTTGCTATTGAGGCCAGAATTATCCATTTTATACACTAGTAATATACCAAGAAAACTTACAGCATTGTTTAGAACTGAATCTTTTGCTTGCAGAATATTGTACAGATTGATAAAAGAATCTGTTTACACAATAGTCTTGTTCTAGTTTCAATACTGCTATAGCCATACTGGCAAGAGCGTTTGGCCAGTGATAGTAGCAAACTATACTAAGATGTAATAAAGTCCGAAAACACTTTACAGGCACCATAGTTAAACAACAAAGGTTGTAGATGTAGTTTTAACTAACAGTACCATTTAGAAAGATGTTGCAGCTGTCCTGACCTCGATAAGAATCAAGTGTGCATCAATTATTATTATTTAAAGTTTCAGGAAGCCTCCATTTTATTCATAATAATAATGTTACCAACATTAAGAATATCTACATGTTAATTTTTTTTTGGAATAATTTCAGAATTATTATTCGTATTTCTCAACAATAGTAACAGCTATAAATATAACTGTGATCAAATTATGAAATAAAACCTAGTAATACTATCATTCGCACCAACTTAGACATTATTTCAATGCATACATATGTGTTAATAGGCCCTTAACAACATCTGAACATGGTTGTATCTAACAAGCTCTCGTTCATTTGAAATCGCGCTTTAACTCTATTTATAGGCCGTTTTCCTCGAATAACGACGGCAGTTTATTGACTGTAAAGACGTCATTTTTTCGTTGCTGTTAAAATACTTTATACTATGAGGAATGGGCTTTACGTAAACACGGATCAGCGAATACAGTCAGTTCTTTTAACTATTTACGATAATTTATTCATTGAAAATGTGCGAATATAAATTTTATTTGGATATATAAAATGTATGGATTGTATATCCTTCGGGTACTAATAGTAGTAATTATCCATATAAAAAAGAAAATAATCTTCGCCAGGTAATGATTATGTAGATTCTTACTAGATTTGCGTAGGAATTGGAGCTTAGAGAGCATCCACCTGTTCCGTAGGTGGATAATTATTGATTTCCTCAATATATTTTTTCAAGTTTTGTTTAGTTTTCTATTTTTTTAATCATAGAAACCTGTTCTAGTGCATGTAACTGTTACTATTCTGTATGACAAATTCATTTTAATGACATGAAGAATTTTGTGCCATATATCCCAAATTTTGATCACGTAAGTCTCAATATGTGTGTAAAGACATTTTGTTACTCTACTTTACTTTATTATGTACAAAAGATTAAGACTTACTTGAACTTCATTAGTTGCCGAAATATTACGTGGAAGATCATGAAGTTATGAAGAAATGTTCTTAGAATAGGCAAGCCTTGCTTTTAAACTAAAAAGGTACGTATGGTCTGATATCAGCCTCTATACAAAATGTCTTAAGTTTAACCTGATCATGGCGTTTACAAGAGTAATTGTACATTTAACCACACAAAATAGCTGTGGTATCTTCCAGAAAAAAAGAGAGGTATCACTAGTGGTGCCTAGACCGAGAAAAATGCAGCTTCAGTTTGTTAGTTTAATGAAATATATGGATGATTCCCTAGAACAGACACTTACCTGTAATACTCACCTCTAAAGCACGTCAAAAAAGCCCGGATAGCAAGTAGAACTGTCGCTGATTTTTTGGGGACGGAGCCAAAGATGATTGATTATACCTGCTTCTGGTGTTATACATGTCCTTAATATTGAGGCCAAAACCAAAATAAAAGCAAGAACAAACCTTTCTGCAATAAATAAGGCGACTTGTCTGCGTAGGAATTGTAGATACATACACTCCGAATTTAACCAACCTTCAGTAATGGAAGCCCGGTTTGATCTGATGCACTTGCGCATGTAGGAGAAGTCTTTCAGTCAGGAGACTAAGTTGGTCATCTTCAAATTTTACAAAATACCAGAAGACTTACGCAAATAACTTTAGTAGACTATTTGAAATTAATATTTAAGACCGCCAAATCTAGGAGCCCAGCGGATTTGAACTACAGGTGATACAAGGCCATCAAATTTTTAATCAGAAGTACATGTTACTGAACAATGTGTTCTAGAATGTTTGGAAAGCCGTTGCCAAGACCTTTTCAGACAGCCAAGGAGCACTAAAGATGTTGTGAGCATGTATTCTTAAGTTAAAGCTAGCCTAGGGTTGTTTATCTCTCCACACAGGTCTGCACAAAACAAACACAGTTGCATGCCTTTAATAGTAAAAAAACCAATGAAAAAATTTCGTATTGAACTAACATTCTAAAGTAAGACAATTAAGAATCACATTTTCAGCCTTTAAGGTTAATTCTCTGCCAAATAAGAGGTTTGCAAAGATCAAGAAAAAAGACCTCAACATCGTCAGTGTTTTACTAATTCACCACCTAAGAGAATTTCCAAAACAATAGTTAACTCGGTTTTTTTGCAAACTAATTTTAATAACCAATTACTGGAAGTCGAAGAAACGAAATTATCATCACAAGTCATCTAGTGACGGATGGTGAATATGCACATATTTTCAATATTAGTTCTTTCAGGTTTCATGTAAAATATATTTTACTCTAGCAAGAGCGTTCCAGCCTTTCTGCTGAAGCTTCAGTTTGGGTTAAGTCATAAAGTTTGATGGAATATAAACAGGAATTGAAATTCCCAACAGATTTTTTCATAACATTAACAATGTTTGATTTGGTTTGGAACCACTAGTGTGCAACACGTCACGAAACAAATCAGCGTACCAGTTACTCAAATATCTCAAACAACACAGTGGTTGGTCTAAGATCTTTTAAACCAGATCCTATTTTTGCAACCTTCACTACATTGAAATTTGCTGCAGATGCTTACATCAAGGGTGGCCAAACTTCTTCCAGCAAGAAATATTATCTACCTGAAAATGTTAGGAGTCATGGTGTTAGTGAGCCACCACTTGGCCACTACCATGGATGTATACAATATACAGCACAAGAAGAAGTTAATTCGAAATGGCCTAACTAGAGAGTTTACAGTTCGCAATATCTCGCCAATCTTGTTAATTTATTCACATATATGCAAATTGAATTGAACCTAATAGATTCAATTCGATGATGGAAAGAAACGTAATCGCGAGGGACACGCCACTGGCGTATGCGCTAGTTGACCTTTAAACCGTTTGGCGTTTCAACAACAGACAATCTTGAACTTGATGATCGTTTTTCAAGAGGGAGTAGTACTCGCGCACAAGATCGGCTAGTTAAACGTACTACATACGTATACGTTGATTTGACAGTATTGCTTTCGCTTTTCGATTTGCTTTCAGCTCAGCATTGGCAGCGTTAAAATTAAATACCCAAGTCTAAAAATAGGAGCGGACATAAAGCTGGAGCGAACGCTTTTATTAACACGCGCATTACTATTTTAATATGCCTCTCTTGCTGGTCATCACGCGCAGTAAGTAGGTATTATGCCTCTTTCCGAGGAATGCAACACGATGAACAAGAAGATACTCCACAACACCACATGGTTTGATAGAATGCAAATAGAATGATTTGGCCAAATTGCTGTATAGTCTCGAGATGAAATTGCGTTTCTCGAATAATTTCCCCGTTTTGTTTAATTAGTGTGAAACATAAAACTTAAGCAGAAACAATAGCAACAACATAAATAAAAGGCGCGAGAACAGCAAATTGCGGTCATTTTAACCGCCGACTCGTTATAGGAGACGTGCGTTTGAAAATATAACCTTAAGCTATTATTTTTATTATCAATTATGAGAGAAGTCTTTATAAGGCGATACGCACTTGTTTTTTATCGTTTTCAGTTTCTAACCATGACCTTAATGGTCTGGGACGTTTATGTACTGCATGGGAATGGCTTATATGTTATCTGTAATAATATGTAACTCGAACCGATGATATTTTTAATATTTTTCGTTGTCGTTGTATAAATTGAATCAATTTTCTCTATTTCTTAAAAAGAGAAATTAAATTATTGCACCAGATGGTTAAAGCTGTGATAAAATTTGCTATAATTCATAAGATATTTTGTCAGAATTTCATGTCGGAAAAGTGGTGTTATTGAAAGACAAGTTTTGGATACATTCCAATTTCATATCAATAAATATGACCAGATTTAATTTTTTTTTCTTTTTCGAAGTTTTTGGGGAAAGTCTAGACATGTAGATTCAATTGAAATATAACCGTTTCTGTTAGGCGCACACTTGTCTCCCTAAAATTTGTATTTTCTGTTGATATTTATGCTATGACCTACCACACGCAATCGCTTAAGTGTTTGAATTTCTGGTATTAAATCGTAACTAATTCAACAGTTATAGATCTACATAAGTACGGTGATAAAGTTTGGAACCAAGCTCTTATTTGATTAATATTAATTAAAAAGAAAAAGATCTCGGACAGGTCAATTTTATTTTCTTGAATGACAGCTTTTGGCGTACAAATTTTAGTTGTAACATCATTTGTTTTTCCGCAATGACGCCATCGCCATTTTGTTTAAATTACAACCCTCATTTTTTTTTAGTTTTTGAAAGATGTACCCACCACTTGAATAATAATCTAAGAAAAAACTACCTTGCATAACAAGTGTTTTTGTTTGCTTTTTAGACGGTCGTGTTGTTAACAATAAAAGTTGATTTTATTGGAAAAATGTGACTTTTTCTCGAGAAACCGGTTATGCAAGGTAGTTTTTTTTAGATCATCATTCAAGTGGTGGGTATATCTTTCAAAAACAAAAAGAAATGAGGGTTGTCATTTAAAAAAATGGCGATTACGTAATCGCCATTAAAATTTGTACGCCAAAACCATTCAAGAAAATAAAATTGAACTGTCCGCGATTTTTTTCTTTCTAATTTGTATTAATCAAAGAGCTTGGTTCCAAACTTTATCACCACCAAATGTGCTTGAATTCTATCTAACATGAAAAGTCTTAATCAAGCAAGTAGGTGTTCTTGGGTAGAAAAGTTTCCACTTGACATTTTGTTGATGTTTCTTCAGAAGATTTCTGAAGATTTCAATCTGCTACAGAAGCCGACAACATGGCCGACAAAACATCCAAGTACAAACTTTTCTACTAGACAACACCAAACAGATGTCAACGCAGTAAACAACG